>OVAF01000121.1:0-43517 GCA_900406245.1 Odontarrhena argentea | reverse complement strand
CCATCTGTTTTTCAGGTACTCCGTTTTCCTCATCCACCATTTTTCTTTGATCTTTTGTGCTCTTCTTTCGCTTTTTCTTCTTCTCTGTAGTTGGAACACTCTTAACCTCCAACAGATTTTCCGGATTAGTCACCAGTTCAACATTTGGAGCCAATTTGCTTCCTTCACCTCCTTCATTGTCTATGAGAGTAAACGTTTTATCAAGGCCAATGTATTGAAGCTACCAAATAAACATCTAAAAAATGAGAATCAGTAACTTCCACCATAAACAATAAAAGCTTACCATTTTCTACGGCTCCTGATAGCAAATCATCTAGCTTCTGGCTTGGTAAGATAACACAATCTTCAGCTGCAACACCAACTCGTACTTCTCCACATACCTTGTGGCTCCCATTCACATTATCGCTTGGAGTAATATGCCCATCTAAAAGTTCTAAAGCAGGTGCAAGATTCTTCTCTTGGTATATCTTGACTAAGTCGGCAGTTTTCTCTCCCTTTCCAAGATCTATTGAACATCAGAGATTGTATAAAGGGTAAGCAAACCATAACACAGCTAATAGAGGATCCCAAAATTTTAACTCTGGTCTAAAATGTAATTTTACCTTGTTTTATATTTTCTGTTGGTACTGTTACACCTGGTTTGTGACTCTTCTCGGAGCCGTTTGATTTCCTCATAGCTAAATCAGTTTCTGGAGCTTTCTTAAGAGTTTCATCGGATTGCACATCATTTAGCTCAACCCTGGTATGCCCATCTACAAGGTCTGCATCAACTGTGAGAATTTTCTCTTGGCATAGCCTGTTTGTAACTGAAGTTTGCTGATTCTCTTCCATCATAGTGTCGTTTTTATGGCCACTTTCAGAAGCAACAACTTCAACTTCTGCTTTTCCACATAAGTCATGACTCTCATCCACAACATGTCTTGAAGCAGTTGCAGCCATAGCAGTTTGATTGAGATCAAGAGAGGGTTTTTTTCGACTTCCTTTGTGATCCAAACTTTTCATTTTCCTCTTCTTTGTTGTCTTCTCAGGTACATCAGTTTCCGGAACTTCTTTAAAAGTCATATTTTTTGTATGCTCATCTACAAGTACTGATTCAATTGCAATCTTCTTCCTTTTCTCAAGCAACTCAGGGTTATTTTGGTTGGCAGCCATAATAGTCATGGGCTCATTTTTCTCAACTCTGACCACATCGACATATACAAACCAGACTCCACTGAAGCCAACAAAAGCCTTGCTCAGAATCATATAATCAGAGAAGCGGAAAAAGCGACCTCGGCGTCTAATCTGAATATATAAATGAAAAGCACTTAACAGTTGTTGACAAAATAAGTGTACATAGCAAGAACACCAAAGGCTTACCTTCAAGGCAGAGATCATAATTTCTCCAACTTCTGGGTAACATAGTTGATGCTCCTTATATATTTTTTCTACAATTAAAGCCACAAAACACGTAATTTTTTACAATCAGAAACAAAAGTAACAATGTAGGCAGATTATCAGAAACGCATTCACAAGTTATAAGTTTAGAAACAAAAATGCAAATTAACATCACCAACCAGAGAATAATATTATAAATTTAGAAGAAAGTAGATTTAGAGAAAATTATAAATTTAGAAGAAAAAGAGAGAAGCATGTATGTACTAGTTTACTAGTTTGGGAGAGAGAGGTGGATTTATCTCACCTTTAATATCATAGACGGTGTCATTGTTATAAACAAGTATCCCGACATTGGTGTCAAGGTTCGTCTCCACAAGAACACATTGACTCTCCAGCAAGGTAGTATCTCCGCAATTAGCCATCACCCGAATCAAACACACCACAAGACCGCTAAGAGGAAATGGAAGCAAAGGTCAGACATAAATTACAAAGAATTTAAATATTATTGCCATGAACAACAGAGACTACCAAACTAATCGACATAGGCCGTATTAATAAAGTTGTTCAGACATTATAAAGCCACAAGCATTCAAAAGTTGATTCAGACATTTAATCGAGCAGATGCTCTGCATGTATACTAAGCTTTATCCATCAAAGCAAAACAAAACAAAAAAACTAATAAACCCGTCAAGATTCTTCTAGAGTGTTTATAAGTTAAGAAGAGCAGGTTCTGATTCCAGTTACTAGAATCGTATAATCATCTCTCAACCCACAAAACGAAGATTACAGAAACTTACCGTATTAGAGCAGAAACACTTTGAATTCGAAAAAACTGCGACGGAGAAGACAGAGACGGTGAGTGACAGAAATAAAACGTCGGCGAAGGAACGTCAGAAGTTATACAAGGACAACGAATGCCCTATTACTCTCTTTTTAATTAGATAAGGGCAAATTTGTAAATGACTAATTCAGGCATAAACCAAAAAACCTTCGCCGTTGCCGCGTGTTTCTTTTTTTTCCCGCCTGAAACTATAATATATATTGTTAAAACTTCAAACTCAAAATTAGGATTCGTTGCTCGTTTTCAATGTGATTGTGAAGCCAAGCCAGGCGTGCTTGAAGTCAGTCATATCACGACCAAGAGAATTGGCTCTTGCGCTAACGATAATTAAAATTTGTAATCATACAAAGCGGCAAGTAGCAAACAGATTCGATTTATAAATATGTTAAGTATCGGAGAATTTCTCTAGGTTGTTCAAGGTTGAGACACACTCGGACTAAATCTCAATGTTCTCTTTTTCCACGTGCGAATCACATCATATTTTGGATCATCTACAAAATCGATGAAAAATCTCAAACTTTGCCTAGTAATTAATATCAACAACGCATGTATAACAAAATCGAAGTCTATCATATCATTAGGTTTCATTATTTAAATATTTAGTTATGGGTTCTCGTGAATCTGAGCAAGTTTTCTTCCTTGAATTTTGGTAGACACAAAGTTATATATTATGAATGCTAATCATGGTTTCTTCTTCTAATTTGTTGTCTTAATTCTGCTTCCTTGCTTTAATTATTAAAAAATCTAAAATGTGTCAAATATAACAAGAAAGTTATTTTGGATGGTAATGTCCTCAAGTTTGGTTTTCCCAACTTGAGTCGATTACTTGAAATTGGTATATGAAAATATTGTACAATTAAGCTTGGTTTGTTCAATGGGTCGCGAACATAGATAAACATCTCATCATACTCATCAAAACTCTCGAGTACTTATCATCCAACACAAAACTCATTTGGTTGGAAATTGAGTAGAAAGCGAGCAATTTGATCGGGAGAAGTATTGTGATGGAAGCAAAACTCATGTGTAACTAATACTTTGTGGTTGAAGGACTCAAACGACATAATTCGTTTTTACGACATTTTTGTACTTCCAACTGTAGTTCCCTAAATGATATTGAAAATTCGCGATAAAACGCTAAATTGGGAATTGACGACAAAACCCTTAGATCTTTGGGTACATCCATATGATCCAAGAAGGTGATATTCTTGTTCGAAATTAAAAAAGATGACAATCATTTCTTACAACTTTTTCCACAACAAACTTCAAACGAAAGGAACTTGGCTAGTAATGAAATGAAATTTGACTCGGTGATATGCCCACATTCTCCAATTAAATTATAATCAGGGTTGGTTTAAGATGGCCAACCAAGCCAACTTATAGAGCTAGACCTTATATTACGCTAGGAGGCCTGACCTGCACACATTGATACCAAATACATGTCATGGTATTTGCATAAAATATCATGAGAAATGTGGCTCTTACAAATTATACTCCAACGATGAAAATGAATTTCAGTTGTGTGACAACAATAGAAGGTTGGATCCAAAGTGGGTTTAGAAATACAAAAAAAATTAATGAAACATGTAGTAAGATATATAACAAAGGTATAATGATATTGTGAATTAATCATAAAGACATGGATTGCAAAAAAGATGTCGACAATTTTTTGCTGTGGTAAGTTGATATCCTAAATGAGTGGCGGAAGTAGAAAGTAAATTAATAGGATCAATACATAGTACAAATGTGAAGTTGGTTATATATTACTGTAAAGAAAAGCATGTATGGATAGAACATAAAGATCAGGACTTTCACCACCCATTGTTATATCAAAATATATTGTTAAGTTTTGATTAACATATGGTTGGAAACAAGTTGGTTTATACAACCATAACTACCAGGACCGGTCATGAGGTGAAGCTCATGAATCATGTGCTTTAGGCATCATTTCCAGAATAATCCCTTTGGTGTAGATTACATCAGATGTTTTGCTCATTCCCTTCATGACTTCGAATCCCCCACCCAACTCTAGGCGGTTTAGGCATCATATATAAGTTAATTGGTCGGCACTGGTAACAACAATACTAATTGTTAGATATAACCCTTCAGTTTAATGCACATCTAGAGTCACATATTTTTACGTATGTATGTATTCACATATTTATATATTTACGGTCCCCGTATAAACGATCATATATATATATATACATCTATATTTTATAAAGATTCTAACATATATTCTAGTGTATAACACATTTAAGAACATTGATCCCAAATATAGAGTGACACCCTCTGAGATTTGAAGTAACAGTGAAATTGATTAAATAGATTCTTTAACTTCATCGTAATTTACTAATTGTATTAATAGATCGAAACATATGAATGGAACAAATAAGTTCACAAGATCAGAAGCTGAATCATTAGCGAAATTCTAAATTTATTACATCATAACTAATCTTGCTTGAGATCTAAAAATCACCTTATTCAATCAAACGAATGAGATTGACATGAAAAGTGTTCAACTCGGTAATCAAATGTCATGTAGTTAACGAATGGGATGACACCATCATTTTTGTCTTTAAATTTTCATATCACAGATTTTTTGTAAACCACAATTTTCATCCCATATCTTGCAATTAGTCTTACAAATCTAATGGTATCATGCAAGCAATTTTCATCCCACATCTTGCAATTAGTCTTGACAAATCTAATGGTCTCATGCAAGCGACCTCGAGCCCCCAACTCAGGTGTTAATCTTTTGTTGATTGTGAATATATGGAGGAAAATATCTTTTTGAGATTGGATTTTTATCTTAACAATTAATGTTTTGGATATAACGGTTGAAATTCAAGTAATTTGATTTTTGATATAAATGTTGAAATTTAACATATATACCAAGCTTTTGACTGAAATCATTCTAAAAAAAATGTTCTTTGTGAAATGTATATACGACACATAGTGACAAATTATATTGTTTTTACACTATACAATGTATATATACGGCAATATATAAAATGTTGGTATGCACCTCAATTATACATTGTATATACGATTTTGTATATTCAATTATCATTTTCTTATACCAAAAGAATGTAGGATTCTCAAGAATTTTGAAAAAAAACAAATTGCTTCAAAATTAATTAGAAGATGAATGATTAATTAATTTTTCGAAATGTTAAAGCTTTTGTCTTGTTCATTACCAAATTAAAAAAATTAACAAAGAAATAGCCCAAACAAGCAAGGCACTTAACGTTTGTGCCTAACAAATACATCCATGTCTCCATCTCACCCACATATTAGTTGATGCTATAATTTTCACTCTGCTTTTTATTAATTAAAATCGATTACACTATGCAAGTTGTTTGTCATTTAGCTGACCAGAAATGTATATCTCCAAATATTAGATTCTTAAATCAATATGGTTACATACACGAAATCGAACAAGATTCAGAGATTGTACTTAATTAAGGTGTATGATTTATGTTAGTTAATTGACAGAAATTATTCGACTTCAAGATTTTTGTTTGAGCCTAATACAAAATACTTGGTCGGATTTGTAGAAGGCCTAACTATTAGGAACAAACATTACGTAATACGTACCAACGACAAGTCGCTGCGACAACCTAATTACTTATATAAGACTTGTTCTGTATTTTTGTGAACAAAATATCGAAATAATAGCAATCATATATAATTTAGCCTTTCACTTACAAAAAATACTTAACAACCTCAACATGATCACTATAAATAATATTATTATATATCTTGGATTTGGTAACCGTTTTATTAAGTATGTAACTATTAGAGCATCTGCAGTGGTGGATTCTCATAGAGTCTCTCAAAAGAGTCTCTCAACAAAAAGTAATAATAAAATAATAAATAATAATTTTTAATTGAAAGAGTCTCTCACAAAAGTGTAGAGAGTCTCTCATTTGAGAGACTATGGGTGAGAATTCCAAGAATTTTGAGAGACTCTTCTAATATAAAATTAATATCTATTATTTTATTAATATTTTTTTTGTTGAGAGACTCTAGTGAGAGACTCCCACTGTGGATGATCTTAGTTGACAAAAAAAAAAGGATGCAATAGACTCGTGCCTTTGATTTTTCTAATAGATGTCTAATTTTCATAAATTCACACACATTTATATAATACTTCATATAAGAATTCGTTTATTATTACTAATTTTACTTGAAAAGAAAAAAAAAAATCAAAGATAACTTGTTGTCGTAATTTTTTTGTGACAATATTACTAAATGATGTTAATTACAATAAAATTGAAATGTCTAACAACCATTGTGAAATGGAGTGATATAATTACGAGGTTTCAAAAACATATCAACCATTACTTTGCTGGTTGGCAAATCAAAAAAGTGTTTCAGAGTCACCAAAAATTCATAGCCATGCAAGAGTTATATACTTATATATGTGATGAGGGACACATCTGTACTGACTGTACAAAAACAAAATCCAAGGAAATTAACTCGAACCAAACTTTTTTAAAAAATATAAAAAGACATAAGAAACAAAAGGACATGAAAAAGCAAGAATGGCTAACTCTCCTGCAAAACCAATATAAATTGGGTTTGCATGAAGAAACCAAAATCAAAGCAAACTTAATACTGGTTAATTAGAGTGTGAGAGAGAGAGAGCACAAGAGAAAAGTGAAGAATGGTGTTCATCAAAGTTCATCAACTTGCTTTTCTCTTTGGTCTCATGGGTAATCAATTTCCTTCATTGTCTATGTTTTTTTTAAATATTTTGGTCTTTTAAAAACGTAATTAAAATCAACGATATAAGTGTGAAATGCATATATTCTTAATAGAGTACACATGAATACATATAGATATTACATTAGCTAGCTAGTACCATTTGCTTATATTATATACACAAACTCTTATTAATTCTTAACTTTGAAACCAAAAAACCAAAAAAAATACTAATAATTCATTATTGATACTAATCTTGATTCTGATATTTGTTTTCAGGCAACATTGTATCTTTCGGAGTGTTCTTGTCACCAGTGTAAGACATGAACATATGAAACGTCTCGAAATGTTATATCAATAAATTGTATATGTGAATAAATATTTGATTATAGCTATCTATATATGTTGATAGGCCAACGTTTTATGGGATATACAAGAAGAAAACATCAAAAGGGTTTCAATCGATACCCTACATATGTGCACTTGCAAGTGCAACTCTTCTTCTCTTCTATGGAATAATGAAGGGACATGCTTATCTCATCATAAGCATTAACACCTTTGGATGTTTCATCGAAATCTCCTACTTGTTTCTCTATATCATTTACGCACCAAGAGAGGCCAAGGTTCCTCTCCTATGCTTTTTATATATTTCTATTTTTCATCATAATAAATCGGTTCGGTTTGATTCTTTCAATTTATCTGGTTTTACAAATTCATAACCAAATAAGAAACAAAAAGTGTTTCATTTAGTTTAGTTTGTTTCGATTTGATGCAAAGATTTTCATTGAATTTTGTTCATACTATATATCTTTATCTCTAAGTATAGTTAGCATAATCTTGATTAGATTATATACGATTTATATTTGTATAATTAAATTTGAACATACGTTTGCATGGCAGATATTTACGTTGAAATTGATAGTAATATGCAACATTGGTGGACTTGGACTCTTGATTCTTCTGGTTGATCTTTTGGTTCCAAAACAACACCGTGTCTCAACCGTTGGATGGGTCTGTGCTGCTTACAGTCTCGCAGTCTTTGCTTCTCCCTTAAGTGTCATGGTGATCATCCAACAACTTCTTATATTCACATGATATTGAAAAACACCTTGCCGTTTTTATTGAAAATCGACGTGTTGTATGATTTGCAGAGGAAAGTTATAAGGACTAAGAGTGTGGAGTACATGCCGTTTTTGCTCTCCCTTTCTCTCACTCTTAACGCCGTCATGTGGTTCTTCTATGGACTTCTTATCAAAGACAAGTTCATTGCTGTAAATGAATATACATATTTTTACATTTCATTTTAATTAATTTCTTCTCTACTGATCTTTAATGCTTAAATCGTTTTTTTTTTTTTTTTTTTTTGTAGATGCCAAACATACTCGGTTTTCTATTCGGTATAACACAGATGATACTATACATGATATACCAAGGTTCAACTAAAAAAGGTCTGCCAAATGTAACATCTACTGATAACCAACCAGCAAATAGTATTAATCTGAATGAAGTGGCGGTCGTGGCCGTTGAATTACCTGAAGTGAGATCAGATCACAATGTCGAAGGATCGGTGAGGCCTATACAGGTTCCTAACGTAAGCACGGCTTGAAGGAGAAACATGAAGAAAATGTATGAGTGACATATAAATCGTATGCGGGAATAATAAACTTAAACATCTATTTTTGTTGGTCTAGGTTGGTCTAACTAAAATGATGTTGTAATGTTTTTTATCACGATTAAGCCTTCATAAATGACAATCAATTGGTCCATAGACAAAGAGTTCCAGTTTGTGTCGATGATATATTAGTATTAGCTAAAAGTGGAGGTCCATGAATTAACTATATATCACTTGAAATATTTGTTTAAGATGTGGAACTTTATTATTTTTTTAAAAAATAAGGATCAAATCTCTTATTATTGAGGTCGGCAGATTGCTTAGTTAACAAAAAGATTTGATTGTTGTATCGTACGTACACGTGCTGATAGACTGCGAGTGCTGTGATGGTCTGACCCACGTAACAAGGACTACGTACACTTTCTACTTCTTATTTAATCAAGCTGCTTGGTGAAAGCTTAGTGATGCCAAATTGAGATCCAACCAAATGGAATGGATTGATCGTTACAGTGCGATAGGGACAAATTTTTCCGATTTCGAAAGATATTTTTTTTTGAATAAATTATTGTTACATAAAATATTTTTTTTGAATAAATTATTGTTACATAAAATTCGATTACAACCCTTAAAACAAATAGCAGCTGTAGCTGGCAAAGCATATAGACGTGCCCGCAAGACTGCCAAAAAATAAACTATTTATTATCAATATATAATCTAACAAAATCTCTGAATATCTACAAAATTTAATACTTCAATTACTTAAGAAATTGTTTATGCAGGATTTGTTTTTCTTGAAATAGACTTTTGAGATTTTGAACAAAAAAGAAATTAAAGATTTCGATAGAAAAAACATATAAAATCACATGTTCAGTGCATGTATGTATAATGATAAATTACAATGCCAACGGCACAAACTCAAGTCTTACAAAAGACACAACGATAAACAAATCCGAGTTTAGTTTTTTTCTTATTTATTAAACACAATCGCCTTTTTACCGCTCACCCGCCAAATTTTCCTGCATTTTATACAAGATTCAGTTAAAAAGAGATTGATACTATGATTCTACACTCCGGTTTTGACCAGTGTTATTTTATTTTATTAACTAATGGTTTCTAGTTTAATTCGAGAAGAGCATTTGCTAAATCAAAGAACATAATGGACCAAAATAGATACAAGGTGTAAAGAGAAGCTTACAAAAAGGAAAGATCTTCCAACGCTGGTTGTCGCCTTTGTTCCAGTCCCAGAGGACGATAGTTGTGCCATCGCGAACACCACCAGATTTGCTGTCACCGTGAAATGCATCAAAGTTTAGTCTCACATTGTTTACCATCCTTATTTTGCGATAACCATCTCCCAAATCCTTGCTCTCTGTCCAAAGTACAGACTCGTCGAGCGTATCAGGGTCATATCGAGTTAGATGCACCTGCAATACCCAAAGATGTTATTTGCTTAAGCACGTGACAGCAAGAAGATGAAAACAATGCATCACCAACTGTGATAAGCCAACACGCAAGGTCGCCACAGAGAAGTTCAACTACTATAACCAATCTAGGAATTAATGTATCTGTTGTGAGTGGTTAGGATGTAGGGATTTTTGTAGGGCCTGATTGGGGATTTGGTGGGAGTTGAGAGTCTCTCATTAAGCAATTCTCTTTGGGTTGGTGAATTGGAACAACAATACCAGTTTCATAGATTGGGGTTCCCGACACCCTGGTATTAGTAGCGGCGTGACAAAACTCAAAACCGAAATAGTTAACTGACAGTAATTGAAGATCATACTATAAGTTGAAATATCGCATTATGAATAATAAAAGTGGAGGTAAAAAATGAAGCTCTTACAGGTTGGGTAGCACCGACGGAATGCTTCACGGCTTCACCAGTGGCCTTGTTTACAAGGGCAAAGCAAGGTAAACCCTCTTCGTCCTTTACTCGAGTGCTGTACTTCTCGTCTTTGTACCAGTGCTGCGCATTGGAAACCATTTCCAAGAAAATGAACCACAATAACGTCAATTACATACATAAATCTTTTCATTGAACATGCTCAATAAATAGAACCCTCAAAAGCAACATCATCAAACACAGCGGTATAACAAGATTCAACCTTCCAACATAACACAAATCCAAAATATACGCATAGTTCCAAAATCACAGATTCTCAAATTACAAAACAAATTGTAACACATGTAAATCAAATCAACAAAGCAGCAAGAATTGCAACGGCTACAATATCAAATTCCAAGAAGGAATCAAATTAAAGAAGAAGAAGTTAATAAAATTACCTGAGCTTCATCAGATGGATCAGCTGGAGCCAGAATAACCTTACCGTCTCTAATCGTCAGATAATAGTTAGGCTCAGCTTTGGAATAAACCTTCACCGTTGCCCTTCCGGCGAGTCCAGCAAGATTATCAGGCACACGATTCTCATCAGAGCGGCGACTGAAACCAGAAGGCGCGTAAGGCTCATTGTGAGCCACATGCGTGACACCACTGTGGTCTTCGTGGCTCACTCGACTCGAGTTAGCCGGCGGATAACCTCCGTAACGGCGGTGTTCCGGTTCGTTAGAGGACTGGTGACCGACATGGCTCACTTGAGCCCCAAATGGAGAAGGCGGTTCCGGAGCTTCGAGATAAGGCTCTGATCGGTAAGGCGAAGGCGACGGTGCTGGCGCAGGCGCGTAGGACTGAAATTGAGGTTCTGATCGGTACGGCGCCGCTGCTGGAGACGGCGCGTAGGGACTGAATTCAGGTTCTGATCGGTACGGCGCCGCTGCGGGTGAAGGTGCGTACGGACGGAATTGAGGTTCGGATTGGTACGGCGCCGCTGCTGGAGACGGCGCGTAGGGACTGAATTCAGGCTCTGATCGGTACGGTCCTGGTCCTGGTGGAGGAGGAGCGTAGGAATTGAAACGAGGTGGTGGTGGACCATCGGTGAAATTGTTGCGTGGCGGTGGAGGTTGACCGAAGGATTGACGATTGTCTTCGTCATCGTCGTCGCGTCGTTGAAGGTGCTGGGTGTGGCGGTTTGGAAACTCCATTAGTGCTTTGTTTGTTGATGCAAGTTTTTTTTGGAGGAGATTGGAAGATGAAAGCTTTGTGAGAAAGACGCTATTCTATTTAGTCACGTCTTGTTTCTTTTTGGTGACTCAATGGTTTGACTGGTAGGTCAAATAGAATTATGAAACAACTGAGTTACTTGAACGAAAATTAAATTATAAGGTGAACAAACTTAAAATGAAATTTTTGAAATAGCTGATTAACATAAAGCATATATTGAGAAATGAGATATGAACGAACAAACAAGAAGTATAATGAATAAATATATTTTAGTTTTTCTAATTTAAACGGTGACATGAATTAGAAAATAAAAAAAATCTATTTAATTTTTTTTAAAAAAAATTAAAACGGTGACATGAATTAAAAAGTAAAAAGTGAATAAATCTATTTTATTTTTTAATTTAAACCGTGACATGAAATTAAAAAGCACTTTTTATGATTCGGTGTGTTTTATGGTTAGTGTAATTACGTTTTTAACTTGTGAATACATTAAAAGACTAAATATTATTCATGCAAGTTCAAATATTCGAGATTAATCAGGTTCTTCTAATTCGAAGATAGTTTTTTCTATCATATAATGTTTGCTTAAACTATTTGTCATCTTCTTTTCAAGATTCCTTGGCAAAGTTTGCTACCAAAAAAGATCATTGTTCTCTTTTCAATTAGTTGTTTTTCTTTCATTTGATGAGATTTTTTTCGGGCTTCACCGTGATTGTTGTGCATCTTAACCTCACCTCGATGGTTGTCTGCTCTGTTTTTCATTCCAAAAATTGATGAAGTTTGCGATGCCAATTTTTTCTTGTGAGAAACTGTTACTTTCGACGTCGCCAAATCTTATGTTTTTAATGCCACCAGTTATGTCGTCTCTCTCTTTTGTTGACTTCAATCTCACATAAATCTTTAAAGATGTATTCTAGTGTATATGCATATTTCTATTCTTTTGTGACAGGGCAAAATAAAGTTTGTTTAGATCTCCCTCTTACCATTGATTTTGTATTTGACTATGATTAAATTATGCTCAAGAAGTTTGTTAGGGGTATTTGGTAGATGAATTACTAGAGTTTTAAAATTCAAAGATCCCTCTGTTATTGGTTAATAATATTGAATTTTTAGGGGTGTATTGAACTGTGCATTTAGAAGGTTTTTTAGTGATATTGAAACATTGTAACATGTATTTTAAAATCTCTTTTAAAAATTAATGTTATTGGACTAGTGTTTTACACAAACACCTTTAAAATCGATGTGATTGGAAATATTTAAACATTTGGTTTTAAGTGATTTCAGTATGTTTGGGGTGATTTTCGTAGTTAAAAATACAAATCTCAAATCACATGGTTCTAGGTGGAATTTGAGATGATTTCCTCAAAATTTCTCAAAATCATCAAAACTCTAAAAAACACATTAAATCTCAAACTATTTAAAACTCTCTGTTGAATACACTCCCCTTAGTTAAGTGGGTTGACAGCTTTAATAGCCCTGTACAATAGTGAATAAATCTGAGACACCCTGTACTATTTTTCTCGTTGCCTAACACCATAAACTATCATTTTCTATGATTTAACTACACAAACTTTTGATACTCGTTCCTAATAACCACATTTAATTGAACCGATGCTAAACCAAGTAATTAGCGATATCAAATAGCGTTTTGTGTTTAATAAATCTTAGTTTAATAATTTTAAAAATCTAATTAATCTTCAGAACCCAAATGAAATCGAGATTGACCAAACCGATTAAACCTAAACCAAAACCAATTAAACCATAACCCAAAGTCTAAACATATTGAAAGTGAATTGGGGAAGAACATAAAAGTTAGGGTTCGTGACATGGGCTCTCTCGTGACAGCAAGAAACAAAAATTGAGTGATTCGAACTTAAGAGAGAGACTGAAACCCTGAAAACCTAATGTTAAGTTTTCCCCAATTCGATTTCTGTTCGAAATGATCAGAGGAGACTTTGGGTTATGGTTTAATTGGTTTTGGTTTTGGTTTTGGTTTAGGTTTAATCGGTTTGGTCAATCTCGATTTCATTTGGGTTCTGAAGATTAATTAGATTTTTATTAAAATAAGATTTATTAAACACAAAACGCGATTTGATATCGTTAATTACTAAGTTTAGCATCGGTTTAATTAAATGTGGTTATTAGGAACAAGTATCAAAAGTTTGTGTAGTTAAATCATAGAAAATGATAGTTTATGGTGTTAGGCAACGAGAAAAATAGTACAGGGTGTCTCAAGTTTATTCACTATAGTACATGACTATTAAAGCTGTCAACCCTAGTTAAGTCCATCTATAGTTATTGGTTGATAGATTCTTCAATTTCTTTGGAAATCCAGTGTTATTTTAAAGTTTTAGTCTTTATAGATTCTGCAACTTTATTAAATTATACTATAATCTAGACATATATTCTTTGCATTTATCTTCATCAAACATAATTATGAAAATATTATGATTATCCTTGAGATTCTTAGAATTCTTATAACTTAAATTATATATAAAAAAAATTATAAACTCCATTCTCATTTTTCTCGATATCTAAAATTTATTGCTCACTTCAGAAAAATATGTCATACCTGTTGATCATTATCCTTTTTGATAAATAGTTTACTATCAAAATTTGGAGGACTCAATTTGAAGAAAAATCTCGGCTCATGCCGACCAAAAAAAAAAAAAAAAAAAAAATCTCGGCTCATAAACAAACTCCATTCTTAAATAGATAAGAGAAAGACAAAATCCTGGAAAATAAGGCGTGTAACATAAACGAAAAATTATCATTTTGCAATCGAATATATGTTGTGTGAGGATATAAGATCCCAATCAAACATAAAATACAAAGAAAAAAAAAGGAGAGGTACCATTTGAAGAAGAATCTGAATCCAATTTTTTTATCGGCCAAGCGTCATCGCCAAAAATTTGATAGAAATTAAATCTCGTAGAACTTATCTCATAATCTCTATTTTACTACGAAGGTCAGTTTTCTTCGATTTAGTTATGAAGCCTTCTTCTTTTATGAGAAAACTTTGCAATTTCACATTTGGATGTTATCTTTAAATTGCACTAACTTTTGTTTTCCATTTGACACGTTGATAAACACGGATAAGTTATAACAATAAATATAAGTATACAAATTTTATTTTTCTAAATTAATGTAAATATAATATAATAATACTTCATAATATACTAAATTATATTTTACTGTATTACACTATACAAATAAATAAGTTTAGATGTGATTTTTCCGAGTGACTTACTAATTAAAATTAGTTTTTATTTAACTAAAAATCTTAGAAAATAGTATATCATTAAAGTCGGACTTGGTTTGTTTATTTGATTTCAGTTTCGTGGTTCAATTGTATTATGGCTTTTTTCTTTTTATATAGTTTAGTTTGGAGAAGCTTCTTGTTATTCGTGGATATAAGTTTTAAAAAAAATTTTGTTATTCACCGATTAAGAGATTTCACCGATTTAGGGATTTCAGAGCTTTTTCATATCGTCTTTAGTTTAATTTCCGCTGATTTTGTTTTTGAAGCGGTTTTTTTTATCAACAATTTAACAATGATAGTATTGAGCTGAATTCAAATTGAGACGGCGACACGATGACAGCACTAGCTTAATTTTCCAAAGTGCTTTTCTATGATTATAGGCTTTGTATTTAACCAATTTTAAATATTCATTTGGGTTAATGGAAAAGAAAAAGAAAACTATCATATCAATTGTGAGATTTTTTTTTTTTTTTTTAATAAATATTTACAAATACAAGTCCGAATTATCAGTCGTTCGGTACGCTTTCATTTCTGCTCCTTCCAAGCGACGACGCCATTTCGCTCACGCCTCCACTTCTCAGCTCAACGTTCACGCCTGAAATTTACTTGTGCTTTCGTCTCATACAGCCCGATCTCTAGCTGGGTAAAGCTCTTCCTTCCTCCTCCTTCCTCTTTGCTGGTAGATCGCTATCTAGGGTTTTCTCGTGACCCTTGTTTGATTCGGGTTGCATCAACCCTTGTTTGATTTGACTGCATTTCACAGAGAAATTCGTCGACTTTTCTCCTTTTTTGTTCTATATGCGATGAATTTTGCTCTCTTAGCTAAATATTTCGAACTGAATTTTGTCAATTCTATCACTTGAGTCCTCTCCTTCACTAAAAACTTTACCTTTTGTCTAGGGTTTCTCTCGAGGCAAAAATAGAGTCAATAATTTTTCAGATATTATCAAAATGTTTGTAATTCTTGCTGGGTTTTAAATCCTGCATCTGCTGCTTAAGAACAGAGTCATATGAGAGGGGGAGCTATTTGTTATCGGTTGGTAATCGGTTCCTAAATATGGAAGAGTCAAATTTTGCCTTTAATTTCAGTCCTTTGTTTTCCTTTTGCACAAAGTATTTGGTTGGAAATACCCTTAGTTTGTATTTTTATGTGTATATAGATTTCGTTTTATTTTCACTTGCAAGATTAACACTTGGTTACTTTGCGATGCAGGGGTAACTTACATGATGCATACAGTGGCGTTGTTTTAATTAAAGATGGCATCTCCACATAATATTGAGTTGGAGGCGGCTAAGTTTCTGCACAAGCTCATTCAAGATTCTAAAGATGAACCTGCTAAGCTAGCAACAAAGCTTTATGTGGTTAGGTGGCTTAACCTGGTGTACGCTTCATTTTGTATTTTAAGCTTTAATCATGTGCTTTAACATCATTATTCTTTTGATTACTCTAGATATTGCAGCACATGAAAACCAGCGGAAAGGAACACTCAATGCCGTATCAAGTCATATCGAGGTATTCTTTTCCTTAGAATCACCCATTTAATGCATTACGGCTTTCGGTTGATTAAGATGTGGTTACATTCTTTTAATATCAGGTAGTGGGATTACATCTCATTGAAAATGCTATGCATCACTTAATAAAAGCTGTTATTTAACTCAAAGCTTGGGTGGTTTTCTCATTTCCAAAATTTGTCACTATTAATTGCAAAGATTGGGCATAGGTTTAGTACATGAGCTTTCGTACGAGTTGTATCTCACTTGCAATGTGGCATATACTTATTCCACGTTAATGCTGCCTTTTCATGCTTTTGAGAATTACCACTCCTGGTCACGTCTTTCATTTTAGTTCTTCTGATATGTTCTGTCCATAAATCGTAGAGCCATGGAGACTGTCGTCAATCAACATGGTCTTGATATTGAAGCTTTGAAGTCATCTCGTCTTCCTCCTGCTGGTGGTACCCAAATGGAAGATTCTGGGTCTGCACATTTGGCCGGTAGATCTATTTATTCTCTTTGGGTTTAAATTTTTTTTTTATTATGTGGAAATTTTTGTCCTGGATTTATTGTTTTGTTAAATTCTCTGCAATCTCGTGGAATACAGGGTCTTCCCAAGTGGTTGGAGCTAGCAACGACTCCAAAGCAAGCCTAGTTGATAATGAGATGTCAAAATATGATGCATTCACTTCTGGTAGGCAGCTTGGTGGACCAAACAGTGCATCACAAGCTGTTTACCAAGGGTCTGGAACTCGAAGCAATAGATCCTTTGATCAGGAGAGTCCATCCAGCTTGGATTCTAAGTCGGGAAATTCTCAATCTCACGATACAATGAGTCAAAGAGATGCCAAGTCGAGTGCAAAGAGAAAGAGGGGAGAATCATCATTTTCGTGGGAGCAAAATATGGATAATTCTCAAATATATGATACTCATGGGACAGTTGATGATCAGACTAGAAAAGTCGGTAAAGTGGAAATGCCTGGTAACTCAGGTAGGGATACATGCCTCGGCATGATTTCTTATGTAATGGAGCAAATTTTCTTTTATATCTGAAGATGTGGGAAATGCTGTCCTCTTGTGGGTGTAATTTAAGTTAAGAAACACAATGTTGAACCTACTTTTGATGGTTATTTTTAAATGCATGTTAACTGGTTAATTTAATTTGTACTTCTTTGCTACTAAAACTCAGGTGACATTGAGAATTTGCATGCCGGGTTGTCATCGGATGCATACACGACTCCTCAGGTACATCCTTTTATACTAATGTTTTTTGGGATTCCTTGTATTTGCATTACATACTATATCCATAACAATTTGCTTATTGAAATCATATTGGTGAGCTTTCCTTACTATAAGTTTCTAACATGCGCTCTTAATGCGGCATGTTCATATCTATTACAGGGTGGCTGGCAAAATAGTGATGTTACAGCAAGCAGGCCTCCAGCTTATAGAGATACCGGAAAATCTGTTGCAGCGGATGATTTGCTGCCATCAGGTCCGCTTTTTAAAGAGCAACAACTGAAGCAGCTCAGAGCCCAGTGCCTTGTGTTTTTAGCTCTCAGGTAATTTTTCAGTTTCCCTAACCTCTTCTCTGTCCAGTTTGGTGCTATTGTTACTCTAATGATCTGACTGATTTCTTTTTCTAAGAAATGGTTTGATGCCGAAGAAACTGCACATCGATATTGCCCTTGGAAATATTTCCCCCAAAGATGGTAATTATTTTCTAAGCATTAGGCAATTTTCTAAGCCATTTTTTGACATGCTTTCCCTCGGATTTTAATTATCCTGCAATACAGATGGTTTCCGCAAAGAATTGTTTGATCAGAAAGGAAGAACTCATTCTCTTGGGGAGTTGGGTAGCATTCACGAAGTCTCAACTCCATCAGCAAGAATGGATAATCCCACCGGAAGACTGGCTGAAATGGACTTTTCAAAAGAAACAGAGATTCCACGATTAGAGGACAGAAGTTTCTCTCAGACTGTGTTTTCTGAGGGACAAAAGCTTCTTCTGGCATCTAAAATTCCAGATTCTCAAATGCAAAATCAGGTTACTGGTAGTCATTCTGAGCTGGCTTCTTCTTCAGCTGGTGCAATCAAACACGTACCATCAGAGATGGTAGGGTGGGCTGGAGTTATCAACCGTGATGACGTCTCGACTTCCACTATTCAACACGACGAGTTATATGCTCCAGGTCAGGGGACAACATTAGATGAGTGAATTGTGATGTTATTCCTTCATTTTTGTGGAGAACTTCAGCTTAGCGTGGTTGATGAATTTTCTAACATGGATGTATGGTACCTTTCAGATCAAGATGAAGGTAACATGCAACCGTCGCCTAAGTACACAATGTCACAGAAATGGATTATGGATCAGCAGAATAAGAGACTTTTGGCTGATCGAAATTGGGGTCTTAAACAGCAAAAAGCAGACCAGGCAATTGGTGCACGGTTCAATGAGCTGAAGGTCTTTCTCTTGCCCTTTCTTTCGTCTCAATTTTTCGTTTCCTAATTCTATCTTACAGGTGACTGATTTTTTCAAGTGTTTCAAAATTATGAATTATGCCTGCTGTTTCTGGTGGTTTAGATATCTTTTTGTGTAATTAGAACAGATCAGTAATCATATTTAGTATCTATATCTGGATATAGATAAACATGATACTGTGATTGGGTAAATTATTGAGCTATACCTACTGGACCGGAACGCAAGATGCATATATGATTGAGCTTGTGTTCATACTGAATATCAGTCTAAATGATATGGAATAGTTTCAAGCTGCATCACCTTTGCGCATGAAATCAGTTGTTTACCTGGTTCCATGAAGAGGCGCGTTAATCTGGTTCAGTTTACAGAGGATGTATATTTTTTCGCTGGGATGAGCTTTTACTTCTCTCTTTATATATGAAGTAACTGCTAGGATCATCTGTTTTGGCTTATTTTTTAGAAAAAGCCGTCATATTTGAAGTAAACTAGCAGGACTTGTCGCTTTACTTTATTTGGTTCTCTCTATCTGGATTATAAACATTTACGTATTTTAATCTGCAGGAACTTGTTAGTTCGTCGGAGGATATATCTGCAAAGACGAAGAGCGTAATTGAACTGAAAAAGCTTCAGCTATTGAATCTTCAACGACGTTTGAGGAGGTAACTCTTTGTAATCTGGTGTTAAGACTTTAAATGTAATTCTCATTTAATTGATGCTTCAGTGTCATAACGTTATGATTCCTATAAGCCGTACTTACAGGACATACAACCAGCTATCTTGCTGTGTACATATAGAATGCAAGCGTTTTTTTCTTATCTGTATGTACATATATATGCTCAATTTTTCATATGATCTCTCAGCTGCTAGTACTTTGTTGATTTGTTGAAGCAGTGAGTTTCTCTACAACTTCTTCAAACCTATTGCAACCGATGTTGAGAATCTAAAGTCATATAAGAAACATAAGCACGGCCGGAGAATTAAGCAGCTTGAGAAATATGAACAGAAGATGAAGGAAGAGCGACAGAGGAGAGTTCGTGAGAGGCAGAAGGAGTTCTTCGGGGAGATAGAGGTTCACAAGTAAGTGGAATTAGTTTTCATTCCTAATCCATTCTTCTCTTTATCCATCTACTTCGGCTTGCTTCCGTTTGTAAGCCTAATAAAACGCTTTGTTTCTTTATTTTTAACGGTTTTGAACTCTATAAATTGATTGGAACCTTGCTTTAGGGAAAGGCTAGAGGATTTATTTAAAGTTCGGAGAGAAAGGTGGAAGGGTTTCAATAGGTCTGTGAAGGATTTCCACAAGCGGAAGGAACGCTTCCATCGCGAAAAGATTGACAAAATCCAGAGGGAGAAGATTAATTTGTTAAAAATTAATGATGTGGAGGGTTATCTCCGTATGGTGCAGGTTCGCTCTCTGAACTGATTTTTGAAGTTTTAAGGTTAAGTTGCTACCTTCTATGTTGTATAATTCCGGAGATTGGTGAATATATAGGATGCCAAGTCGGATCGAGTAAAGCAACTACTTAAAGAGACTGAGAAGTACCTTCAGAAACTTGGATCCAAGTTGAAGGAGGCAAAATCTTTGGCCAGTCGATTTGAAAATGAGGGAGATGAGACACATGTGGCAATCCCCGCTGAAGATGAAACTTCGGTTGAGAATGAAGATGAGAGTGACCAGGCAAAGGCAAGTCATCTTTTCCAAGAGTTCATTTTCTTCATTTTCTTTGTGCATTCTTCCATATGTTCCTGACATTGTTATGATCTACCTGCTACACAGCATTACCTGGAAAGCAATGAAAAATACTACCTGATGGCTCACAGGTAATTTGCTGCTTTTGATAATTACTGTCCAAGCATCATCCAAGATGACCACCTAGTTTTTTTTGTCTTCTAATTATTATGTGAACTGTGATTTTTCTACCATGTGGCTATCTTATATGTAAAATAGAGTTTTGTTTGGATATCTTTCCTCATTCCTCTACATACATTATTTTTTTTGGCAGTATAAAAGAAAATATCAACGAGCAGCCTGCTTGCCTAAAGGGTGGAAAACTGAGAGAGTAAGCAGACCATACCCCCTCTTTCTGGCTCCTGTAACTATGTGTTTAAGCACCTACTAGTTTTCGGTTAGAGTATGTTGTGGAATGCTTACAACTACAAAATTTGACTTCAGGTACCAAATGAATGGCCTAAGGTGGCTTCTTTCCTTGTACAACAATCATTTAAATGGCATTCTAGCTGATGAGATGGGTCTCGGTAAAACTGTTCAGGTATTGAATTGTACCCCACTTAGTGGATATGTGCACATGTTATATTTGTTTTTAATTGGTTATAAAATGCGTTTGTTGCATAATTTGTTGTTCTTCTCCTTTTCAGGTTATTTCGTTGATTTGCTATCTGATGGAGACAAAAAATGATAGAGGTCCATTCTTAGTTGTTGTACCATCCTCGGTTCTGCCTGGCTGGGTGTCCGAAATAAATTTCTGGGCCCCAACAATTCAGAAAATTGTTTATTGTGGCCCTCCGGAGGATAGGCGCAAGCTATTCAAGTACTGAGAGGCAAAGTTATATTTCTGTTGTTCTATATGTCTCAGATATTAAGGTTCAATATTTTCTTTATTAATTGCAGGGAGCAAATTGTTCATCAGAAGTTCAATGTCCTTCTGACAACATATGAATATCTAATGAACAAGCATGATAGGCCTAAATTAAGCAAGATCCACTGGCATTACATCATTATCGACGAAGGACATCGCATAAAGAATGCTTCTTGCAAGTTAAACGCCGACTTGAAACACTATATTAGCTCACACAGACTCTTGTTAACGGGGACACCATTGCAGGTCCATTTTTCTTTCCTCTTCTTTTTTTCTTATCTTAATATTGACACGTACCTTTTGATTACTATCATTTTTTTGCTATTTTCTGCTGTTGACATTACTCATCATCTCAGTGTTTTACATCTCTTATAGAACAACCTGGAAGAATTGTGGGCTCTACTTAATTTCTTGCTGCCTAATATATTCAACTCGTCAGAAGACTTTTCACAGTGGTTCAACAAACCATTTCAAAGTAATGGAGATAATTCTGCTGAAGAGGTAGCTTTGACTATTTTTGTTATTCAGATGACAACAGATATACTAATCTTAAAACTTTGTGGTTTTAATACACGCTTATGGTTGCCATCTGACTAGGCATTGTTATCGGAAGAAGAGAATTTGCTGATCATCAATCGCCTTCACCAAGTTCTTCGACCATTCGTGTTGCGGCGGCTGAAACATAAGGTTCAACATAATAACTCCCCATAGAATAATTTTCCATGCAACTTTTTTTCTTTGTTTTCCTTCTGTCGTACATAATTCTGTCTTGTGGTTCTATTACCTTCATTATGTTACTGACATGGAAGAATATTGGCGTAAAATGCATGAATCTCATTAGTTATCTTTGAAATTTATTTTAACTGTATTAGCTATTTATTCTGGTAGGTGGAGAATGAACTTCCTGAAAAGATAGAGAGACTCATACGGTGCGAGGCTTCTGCATATCAAAAGCTGTTGATGAAGAGGGTTGAGGACAATCTTGGCTCGCTTGGAAATGCGAAGGTGCTCTTTTGTGCTCAATATATAGTCGGTTTGTATTGTTGAGTTATTTCTTAGTTAATTGCTTTTTATAGTCTCGTGCGGTGCACAATTCTGTAATGGAACTTCGGAATATTTGCAATCATCCTTATCTCAGCCAACTTCATGCAGAGGAGGTAATAGCTTGATTAACATATGTGCATATAATTGCTCGTTACGGAACTAAGAAAATTCTGATGATTTCCCTGCGTGAATAATTTTTCTTTAGGTCAATAGCTTGATTCCTGAGCATTTTCTTCCCCCAATAATAAGACTTTGTGGGAAGCTTGAGATGCTGGACAGGCTCTTGCCCAAACTCAAAGCAACAGACCATCGGGTAATTGATTATTTTCTTCTCAGTCATGGTGATAGAATAGTTTTGATAATTCAATGCAACATCTGAGTTTTCAATCTGTATCGTGAGTTCAAGTAATATCCTAAGGACCTCGCTGTGAATGCCCTTGTCTCTTTAGGATTGTGACTAGTGTACACAAGAAATTAATTTATATGTATTTTTTTTTCCAGCTGGGTATAGCTAGTACTTGTTCCTTACTTTGTGGCTTTAACTATACTGAATTCTAGTACTTTTGAAATGCACAATGATGCCATGATTTGTAATTGTGCTGCATGTTGAACCTAAGTAGGTTGGAGATGCCTATAACTGGTTGTTACTTTTTTGGCATGAATTTCCGCAGGTTCTGTTCTTTTCCACAATGACTAGGCTACTTGATGTTATGGAGGATTACCTCACTTTCAAGGGATACAAGTACCTTAGGTTAGATGGGCACACATCTGGGGGTGACCGTGGCGCTCTTATAGACGGCTTCAACAAGCCTGATTCGCCATTTTTCATTTTTCTGTTGAGGTGATGCATGATATATTGATATTTCATGGCCAGGATTTCCTTATCATAATGATTCATGCTAGCTCTGAATACTTGGTAGTTACATTCAGATACTACAATTTGTACATGCTATCATTAAACTGTTTGGCGGTCATAATAGAGTAGTTGTCTGCTCATAAGTATATAGATGAGATTGCTGAATCTTTTGTGGAAATTCAGTATACGGGCTGGTGGAGTAGGAGTTAATCTACAAGCAGCTGATACTGTGATAATATTTGACACCGACTGGAATCCTCAGGTTAAGCATAACAGTCCCTCATAACAATTTTTGGATTGCTGTGGATATCTGTTTGGACTTGAGGAGCATTTCTTATCTATTTCAGGTTGATCTACAAGCTCAAGCAAGGGCTCACAGGATTGGCCAGAAAAGAGATGTTCTAGTCCTTCGTTTTGAAACGGTTAGTTTCCTCGTCTTAGAGGAATTCAAGTTTCAGAGAAGATGCTTATATTTTCTTTCATTTCATAGCTATGGCTTCTTAACGTACTGTAGTGTTCCTTAATCTATGGTTGTGTGTCCCATGTCTTGGGTTTCTTTTTGTGTGCTATTTCCACTGAGATACAATTCTTCAGTTGAGCTGTCTGAACTATTTGTATTTGTTCCCTAAGGTAAATACTGTAGAGGAACAAGTTAGAGCTTCAGCCGAACATAAACTTGGAGTTGCTAACCAGAGTATTACTGCTGGCTTCTTCGACAATAACACAAGGTACTTCGAGAGACATCCCTGTTTTTTCTTCAAAAAGTACTAACTACCGACTTTTTAATGTAATCAACTTGGTTATGTTATAACAGCGCTGAAGATCGTAAAGAATATTTGGAGTCCCTATTGCGTGAGTCAAAGAAAGAGGAGGCTGCACCAGTGTTGGACGATGATGCGTTAAATGATCTTATAGCTCGAAGGTAGCTGCTCTTTCATTATTTTATCTCAGAATTTATTACCTCTGCACATATTTTAGTTGTATGACGGCCTATGCAACACACTGAATTCAAATTATTGTGATAATTTGGTTCTTTAAATTGTGCACTGCAATAACTGCAAACAGGTCTATACAAAGTATATATAGTTTTTAACAGTAAAGAAGTTATCCTATTGTTTTCTATACCATATAGTTTTTACTGTTTTCATGTTTTCTCTATTGAATGATAACTTGAGTTTCTGTCTTGTTCTTATATGGAACTCTTTTTGCATCCATGCATCTCGAATTTCGTTTAAATGTCTTGCAGATCTGACATTTCTGTTGTCTTTTTAGGGAGTCAGAGATCGATATCTTTGAATCCATTGACAAACAAAGAAATGAAGATGAGATGGTATGCTTGCTCATATTAACTTTATTTTGACCTGTTCAATTAATGTTTAATGATGTTTATCTGAATTGCTATGGTCTTGCAGGAAACATGGAAGAGCTTGGTACATGCGCCAGGGTCCAAAAGTCTTTCCCCTATACCACCTATACCCTCTCGCCTTGTTACTGAGGATGACTTGAAGCTACTATATGAAGCAATGAAAATAAATAATGTTCCCATGGTTGCAGTAGAATCAAATGCGGGTATGAAGCGGAAAGGTGGTTCGGTTGGCGGCTTAGATACTCAGCAATATGGAAGAGGAAAACGAGCTAGAGAGGTTTGTTGAGTTAATCATTTCTGTAGCTTTCGATTGCCTACCTATGATCATATTGGTAGCACCTTTGCTTATTACTTTAAATTGCAATAATGCAACTTCTGAAGGTTCGATCTTATGAAGAGCAACTGACAGAGGAGGAGTTTGACAAGATGTGTCAGACAGAGTCAGCCGATTCTCCGAGAAGCAAGGGAGAAGAAAACGAAAAGAACTTGACAAATGATACTACAAATATTCTAGCTGGAAACACCAGTGAAAAGAGCTTGGCAAATGATACATCAAATATTCTGGCTGGAAACACCAGTGAAAAGAGCTTGGCTAGTGATAAACCAGATATTCTGCCTGGAAACACTGGTGACACAATGCTCCCCACATCTCCGGTATTGCCACCGACTTCGCAATCCGTGGAACCTCTACAGACAACACCGCTGCCACTGAAAGAAGTAACAGAACCTGTAAAACGGGGCCGTGGTAGACCGAAAAGAGCTGATAAAACATCAAATCGTTCGTCTGTATCAGTTTCAGGTAGGACACAGGCAACAGGTGATGCTAGACCATTGATAACGATTGGTCCTGATGTTCCTATCCCTAGAGGAAAAAATGAAACAGCTTCTCATCCTAGTTCATCTAATCCTCTTACTTCGCCTGATTTATCCGCTCCTCCTGGTTTTCAATCATTTCCAGCCTCCAACACTGCTCCAACGCCAACGAGAGGTCGGGGCAGAGGAAGAGGGAGGGGGCGAGGTGCAGGAAGAGGAAGGAGAGTGGAAAGTATGTCGCCTGGTGCTGACAGTTCTTTAGGTACTGAATCAAAGGTGAATCCTACAATTACTCAGAGAACTGATGTCGTTACCTCTTTTCCCGGTGACCCCTTAGCGTCAAATGCAAGAATACCCAAAACTATCAAAGGAAGTACTTCAAATCTTGGGCCACCAGCTTCCCTGCATTCTGATACTAGTGCAGTTCAGCCCTCTCCTGTTGTGTCCATACAGGAGAGTAGTCCGCAGTGCGTAGAAAACAAACCAGCGAGAGCAGCAGATCTAGATGCGCCGCCTGGTTTTGGTTCTGGATCACACCAACAAAATATCTCGGAGGGTTCCTTGGGAAAAAAATCAGTTGGTGTTAAGAACAAGCCTGCTATTCCAGATGTGAGACATGACCAGGGTCCAGGAATTAAAGTACAGCCAGTTAACACACCAAGCTCTACTTCTTTAGGTATTTAAACTCGAACATTCCCCTATCTTTTTTACCAACATGCGTCATAAGATATGGTTCACGAGAATCTTAACGTCATATCAATTCTTTTGGTAGGTGGTCCTCCAGGTCAAAATCAGAGGGCTGTCTCTTCTGTTTCTCTTGGATCTGAAGGTCCTTTCATAGCCTCCGTTGAGACTGGAAGAATTACATATCCAGACGGTCGAACATATACAGCATCTGCTTCCGGGACAACTGCACCATTAGACTCTAATCTCCCATTGAGTCCTCAACCTGTCCGTTCTACGGTTGAAGGTACAAATATTTGAAGCATCAAAACTTATTTTGCTTTGAATTCTTAATTTTCACTGTCATGTACTGTTGTCATCGCAGTTCAAGGTGCCAATATTCTCTCTCCTCCTCCAACCATGCCTGTAAAGAGGCAAGGTCGTAAGACGCCGGGCAGAGGAGAAACTCCTAGACGCCGAGGAAGGAGGCATGTCCAAGCTTCACCTTCTGCTGATGGCTCTTCTGCACGGAGTACGCGATCAACACCACAACTTGAGGTCAAGGGTGGTGATGTATCTGTTGAAAATAAGTGTGATACTGTTTCCCATGGACAACCCCATAACAGCCAGTCAGTTGCACACTCTGCCAGTTCAAGTCAGGAAAGAAGAAAAGAAACAGCAGGTGGTTCTGGAAGGAAACAAACTGCTGATGTGACTGATGTTGCTCGTGTCATGAAAGAGATATTTTCAGAAACTTCCTTATTAAAAAGTAAAGTTGCTGAGCCTTCGGAAACAGTAGGAACAAATGAGTCTGCCGAGCAATCTCCATGTAAGATAAATTTGCACTCAGATAAGACAGGCAAGGCAGAGATTATAGTCCAACCTGCCGAGCAATCTCCATGTAAGATAAATTTGCACTCAGATAAGACAGGCAAGGCAGAGATTATAGTCCAACCTGCCGAGCGAGTGTTGGGAGTAGAACGTTCAACTGACTTTGAGACTACTGTTTCTCAGTCTGATGATACAACACCTCAAGGTGCTATGCTCACTGTCTCAAATGTTCCTGTGGGTGGAGAGTTGGTTGAAACACATTTGAAAGTAGCAACACCAGCTGATCCAACCTCGGGAATTACAGCAACTGTGTCCAATATTTCAGAAGAAAAGAAAACTTCTGATACTTCTTCGATGGTCGATGAAATTGTAAAACCTTCACCTGGGGGTGATGATCCTGTTAATCAGTCTGATGGTACTTCAGCTCAAGGTACTACGTCCGTTGATTCAAAAACCCCAATGGACGAGGATTTGCTTGTGATAAACAAAGAAAGTCAACCATTAGAATCTCAGGAAGATACGCAAAGATTACCAGCTTTAAGTGCTGATTTGGTTAAGGATTCTAACAAACAGGCAGGGGAATCTATTTTATCTCCAGTTTCTCCTGAGGTAAAGAAGATGACTGAAAATATTGTTGGACTGAAATCAAATGAGTCAATCGAAACTGTTCCAACTATTTCTACCAATGATGTTGAAGATTCTGAATTGGCTTTAGCATCCAGTGACCGGGGTTCTCCAAAGGAAACTGAGTCTCCGGAAGTTGATGGTGATGGTGTTAGCAAATTTTCTGGAATGAGTTCACAACTACCTGAAAAGTTGAATGATTCTGTGATTACAAGTACTTTGGAGACGAGTGCTTCCACATCTGAAAAGGTGCTAGAAAAGGAGTGCGTCACAGCGAGTTCTGATGATCTGAAGTGTGTCCTTGATCCCGAGAAAAAGGATGAAGATGCAGTGACGTGTCTGAGGGCTGATAGTACTAGAGAAATGAGTATACCTTCAAACTCTCCACCTGATGTTTCGACTGAGGGAGCTAATGTGAACCAGGTTGTAATGGAAGAGGCTTCTTCTAGTCTTAAGGAATCCGAAGCTTCGTATAACCTAAGCGAGGAGAAAAGGATGGTCTCCGAGGTTCCTCACCCTGTGTCTGGTGATCAGACAGGATCAGTTGACGACAATGATGGTGACACTGACTTGTCGATGGTTGCTGGGAATACCAATGACCTTGTCAAGATTCCTAGTGTTGAAGATACTTCGGTGATACAGGTCCCTTCAAGAGATGGTTTTTCTACTGTTTCTGCTCTGGGAAATTGCACTGCAAATCCACTTGTAGAGGAACAGTTGTTGAAAGAAGGTGAAACCACACATAACAGTCATGGTGATACACACCATATGGATATAATCCAGGCGGAAGATATACCATCAATATCGAGATCTGTTCAATCTGAGTCTATTGCATCTGGATCGACAACTTCAGAATCTCTACCAGAGGAACAGCGGGAAACAAATCCTTCATTTGAAGTTGCGGGTGATAAAAGTGGAACGATCCCGTTGCTTCCAAAAGAACAGGTGAATGTGCATCCCGAGGCTGGGCCTCGTGAGCTTGAGACAAATTCTGAGGAATTTCAAGGTTCTTCCAAGGGGAACGATGATATTCCACATGTGGATGACGAAGCTTTGGATACTACAAATCAGACTATTAAGGAAGCTGAGGTAAAAAGTCAAACCGGTGAGAGTCTGAATGATCAGATATGCAATGTTGGACCAAGTTCAGTTGAAACTCAATCATCGGTGCTGCAGCCTGATGAATCGTCAAAAGGTGGTCACACTAGCATTGACATGCAGCCGTTGGTTAAAATCACAGGCAGTGAGAACTCTATATCACTTGTCAATGAAGATTATGGTAGTCCTGAATCTTCTGATGAAGAACAAGTGTCTGAAGAATCTATGTCGATTAAAGGTAGTGATGTTTGTAAAGTTGGTGGGCAAAGTACAAATCCGGACACACAGATGGATTCTGCTGATGATGCCAAACTACAGGTAGGTTTTTCTGTTGAGATTGAGGAGAAAAACAAAACTCATCAATCCATTACACCCACTGATGATACTGTTGAGCCTGCCACTTCTGAGAATATAAAAGATGGTGAAGGAACTAGGTCTCCTGAAAAGCATGATGTCAGTCCAATGGAAGTGATGGGACATGAAGAATTTGAATCAAAGACACATACTCATCCAGAAACAAGTGAGGTTGATATGTTAGAACGCATGTCTGATGGCGGAGAAATGAATACCTCGTCTGAGCAGGCCGTAGATGTATCACATGATTTAAAAGTTTCTCACTCTCCACCACATGATCAAACTGGTATTCCTCTGGTTGGTCTAGTGCCTGAAAATTTGCAAGAGAGCAGGGATGGCCTAGCATCACCTCAGGAAGCAGCAAAGGACATCGTGGATTTCCAGTCTGAGGAAAATCTGTCTGGGAGTACATTATCGGAGAATGCTCCTGAGCAGATGGTTATCTCTGGTGGCAGTATTACAGTGAAGATGGGTGAGCCTTCATCATCTATCCAGTCTGAGGATGAGAATGACCATAACTTGTCGCATTCTGAACTGCATTCAAAATCAGAAATAGGTGAAAGAATGGACCCAAGAGCTCAATCAGCTAATCCCCAGTTCTTGACCACCAGTTTGGATGATCAAAAGGATTATGACGATGCAATTACTGGACAGGAAGAATCCAAAGATCCTGAAGCTGGAAAAGTCGATCATATTTGCGACACTGTTGTTCAGCCTTCTCCATCTATTTCACCTGAAGAAAAGAAAACTGAGAATGTGATGCAGCAAGAGGAATGCAAAGACCTTGAAACCAGAAAAGATAATACATGCAACAGTGAAACAAGTGCTGCTATGGACCTAGACACACCAGCTGATGCCCAGCCATCATCATCTCCATGTATTTCACCTGAAGAAAAGAAAACTGAGAATGAGATGCAGCAAGAGGAATGCAAAGACCTTGAAGCCGGAAAAGATAATACATGCAACAGTGAAACAAGTGCTGCTATGGTCGTAGACATACCAGCTGATGTCCAGCCATCATCTTCTCCATCTATTTCACCTGAAGAAAAGAAAACCGAGAATGAGATGCAGCAAGAGAAATGCAGAGACCTTGAAGCCGGAAAAGATAATACATGCAACAGTGAAACAAGTGCTGCTATGGACGTAGACACACCAGCTGATGTCCAGCCATCCTCATCTCCATCTATTTCACCTGAAGAAAAGAAAACTGAAAATAAGATGCAGCTAGAGAAATGCAAAGACCTTGAAGCCGGAAAAGATAATACATGCAACAGTGAAACAAGTGCTGCTATGGACGTAGACACACCAGCTGATATCCAGCCATCATCATCTCTTACAGCTAAGGAAAAGAACACTGAGGAAAAAGAACTAGTTGAAACTGTTGTATGTGAGATAGCTGATATGACAACTGGATGTTTGTCAGAAGCTCAAATTGAATTACCGTCCTCTACAGAGCAAGTGGGAGATATGCAGGTTCATTCACTCGATGAGGCATCTTCTAGCATGATTGCGTCAGAGGGAACAAAGAACTCTAAACCCGTCGCCAGCGCTTCAGAAATTGCTGTTGAAGATACAGACGTCCCTTCATCTCTCCCTTTAATAGAGGAAGAAAAGGCTGAGAACCCATCGGACACCATTGTTGATGGTGAAACTATCCATACAACTGCTCCTCTTCAACCTGAGGACTTATCTGCAAATCTCTTTGTAACAGAGGAGCCTACACAGACGAGAGAAATGGGTAATGGAAGTGAACATTCCGAAGATAATGTGGCTGCTGGTGTCTCAGGGGAAAAGGAAGAATTAAAGGGTCAGTCAGAGCAGCTGTCTTCAGCCTTGAGTTCCAAGGAAGAGAATAAGGAAAGTTCCCCAACAGAGGTAGATGGATTGGACGAACCAGAACCTAAGTGCTCTATCTCAGGTTCGGACACTACGGGAGATGGTAAGAAATGTGTTGACAGCGGCGAAACAGCTGAGTTGGACTCAGAAGCACCACCAGAGTCAGGAAACTCCATTTCTGTTGCTACTGAAGCAAGTTCTGTTCCATCGGAATCTTTGGTCACCGAAGAGAGCAAAGCAGAGGAGGCAAAAGACGTTGAGGACGTTTAGTTTATTTAATCTAGATAAAGTTATTGGTATGTAATATCTGAAATCAAGCACTTAAGCAAGTATGTTTTAGTTTTGGATTTGCTTTTTTGTTGTTGCAAATGCATATGATCTAGTCAATGACATACAAGAATATAATTATGAACATCTCTCTTCCGATGATGAAGGACGAAAATGCTAAGACCCAATCGGACAAGACAAGTATACGTGATTGTGAAGCCAACGGGCTCTATTAGAGAATGAACTAATACATCATCCAATAGTAAAAATCTATATAAATGATCAATTTTAGCGAAAAACGATATGTATATTAACATTATTAAAATCCTATTCCTTTGTGACAAACAAAATAAAATCCTATTCCTTATTGGACCCTGTTTTGTTAGAGCTATATATATAGCTTTGGACTTGCAAGGAATTCGAATATAATCTTTTCTCTCTTTTCCCATATCATAATCCCACAGTACTAGCCAAAGCCATGGAATCTAATCATCATCACAAACTAATCCTTCTTACACTCTTAACCATTCTTCACCAACTTCCAAACCATATCAATGCATTACAATCACTACCAATAACAGCTCTTTATGCCTTTGGTGACTCCACGGTGGATCCCGGCAACAACAACTACATCCCAACTCTTTTCCGCAGTAACCATTCTCCCTACGGCAAATCTTTCCCGGCCAAACTCCCCACGGGAAGATTCTCCGATGGAAAACTCGCTACCGACTTCTTAGCCTCTTCTTTAAGACTCAAACCAACAATACCAGCTTACCTAAACCCTACGCTTAAACCGGTAGATCTTTTGACCGGAGTTAGCTTTGCCTCCGCGGGTAGTGGTTTAGACGATCGGACCGCGAGGTTGTCCCGGACTTTGACAATGGACAGACAATGGAGTTACTTTGAAGAGGCGGTACGTAAGATGAAGAGTTCGGTTGGAGACTTGGAGACTAAGAGGGTGATTAGGAATGCTTTGTTTGTGATTAGTGCGGGGACTAATGATATGAACAATAATGTTTATGATCAAGCTCGTGGAAGTTTTGTCTCGGTCTCGGAGTATCAAGAATATCTACTTAGCAAAGTCCAAGCTTTTGTCCAGGTTACTACTTAACTTTGATTTTTCTTCATATATGAAATTAATAATACATTATCTAACTTTCAGGCCTTACAATTTCTTACAGAGACTATACAGGGCAGGCGCACGACGGATTGCGATAGTTGGACTACCACCAGTCGGTTGCCTTCCGATGCAAATAACACTTGGTACCTTCAATATTCCTTACCGTCCCCGAACATGTACGGAACATCAAAACGCGGATTCAAGGCTTTACAATCGGAAGTTAAATAGGTTAAACTTCCGTCTCAATCAGAGGCTTCGAGGCTCGAGGATTATTTATCTTGACATCTACTCTCCTTTGATGGACATGATCACGCATCCTCGTAAATACGGTATAATATTAATCAAGTCTTTTTTCATACATAATAATTTTGTAACTTTAATTAGGATTTGAAATCTCAAGATTACTTTGATTTATTTGTGTAGGATTGGAAGAAACGTTGAAGGGATGTTGTGGTACGGGTTTTCTAGAAGCAGGACCACTATGCACGGATTTGTCTAGGACGTGTGAAGATGCTTCAAAGTATCTCTTCTTTGATTCTATTCACCCTTCACAAAGAGCCTATTCCGTCATCGCTAGTTTAGCCTTGAGAAAGTTGTATTCACAACTTTGAATTGAACATCATGTTTTCATTCCTTGTGTTTTTTTTTTTAATTTTACAAATTTTTAGTTTAGAGATTTTTAATATTACGCGGATTCTCGGTTTAATCTATTTTTGTCGTCTTTTTTTTTTTTGGTCTTCTTTCAAATATATAATTTAGATTAATTTTAATATTATAGTATTTTGAGTCAATATTAAATATCGGATATTATGAGTCATATAATTCTTCAGTCTTTCATAATTTTTTAAATTGGTTAAATCTCGTTCTAATTTGCGCCATTTATTATTGAAACTTAAAATTGATTAATCAATCACAAAGTAAACGCATTCAGTTGTTGATATATATGTCCATTCATATACTATAACAAAAACTTTAGATGGTCAATGTCTAGATGCAAATAAACATGACCTTTTTTTTTTCTTTTTTAAAAAATTGGAACGATTTGATAACCCTATCTAGAATTGTTATGTTAAACATAAATTTTCTGGTGTAATTGAACAGATTATATATTGGTCACCACTAGGATCATTAATCAAAATTGCAGGCTCAAGAGGACATATTGATCTCGGTATATCTCCTCATTCCACTGTCCAACAAGTTTTGGCAAATTGAAAGCATGACTGACAAAGCTAAGGAGAGATCATCCGCTACAGACCTAGAGCTTTGGCCAATGCATTCTACTAGGCAGATTTTAGCTACGCATGGACCAATTAATATATATTGAAGGAACTTATGTTTAGCCAAATTCATTGGCTACCAAAGAGAGCAAAGCAGAGGAGTCAAATGGTAATAATGACGAGATTCACATCGTTTTATCTAATACATTAATTAAGTTGTAAACTGTAATAACCTAATTAATATCATGGACTCAAAGCAACTTTTGTATTTTCGGTTCGAGGTACATGTATATTAGCTTTAGATCGAGACACTTGTATCATTTAGCTTGTGGATCTAGATATCATCACTTAAATTTTAGTCTAGGAGGCTTGGACCTCTAGAATAGATTTTAATTACAAACATTTTGTAAGGTAACTATAGTAGCATACAATACAAGTGAAGTAGAACACAATGACTCGACTAATGGAATTTGTTCTACACTCGGTTTAATATAAATCATTAGCAGGAACAAGGTTTCGAAAAGAAGTGGACTAAAGAGTAAATAAAATTCATCAGCAATTTAGACAGCGACCCCACACTAACATAGTGAAGGCACAAGATTAGAAAAAGGCTTAATACAAGAAAAAACACAGTTTTGGGTTACAGGGATGAAGCCATATGGTGCAAGTCAAGTAGTCGGTTTTCCAACAGATCAAAGGAACCGCTAAGCCATGAAGAACGTACAATAGGATGTACAGAAGTTCCTTGGATCAGTTGGCAAAACTGACTACTTGGCTCTGCGCCAGTGCGAGATATGAGTGGCTGAAAGCAGAAGAGTGAAGAAAAGAGAAAATCTTAAGAATGTCCGAATTTGAGTAACAAAACAAGGAAATGAATCCTAGAATCATCGGCTCTGCGTCCATTTTTTTTAGTTTTCTAAATAAAAGACAGAGTGGGAGGAAAAAAAAATGAAGAGGGTATTAAAAAGATGAAAAATCGTATAAATGCAGCGTTGACTTGAGCATCACGTCTACTGTGATAGGTTATGGAAGAGTAAATTATGAGGAAGAGATGGTCTCTATGTTTGTCCTCTATCAATAACTCAACACCTCTATCAAAAAGTAAACTAAGTATGGGGGAACACCGCTTTATTGATATCCAACATACAATTTTACATGGAGAATCACCGTGGGTGTAACAATTGAAGGGAAATGAATAATAACCATGTTGGATCATCATTTTTTCTAGGAAGATATTAAAAACAAGATAGAGTATTATATTCTTAACATTGTATATGCATGTATATAGATCACATGATGGTACTATTAATCAGATACATTGCTCAAGAATAATTCTTAATTTCAAGTAAGATATAAGTATTACACTTTCTTCTTTTCTTTTTATAACATAACCAACTATCAGAAAAATATTTGTGTTCAGAATATTACAGGTGAAACATGTTAATTAATTAAGTATATTTTAATTAAAGCTTCGGATATAACAGTTTTCTTTGTGATTATGACTAATATTTTTAAAACTGAATGAATATATATGATACACATATAGTTAAAGAAGTTGGATCCAAAGAATTTGGACTACGTTGTCACATCTACAAGTTGTTATTCTTCCATGTAAACAACATTCACAGGAAACCAAGCAATGGTAAGCTGCTGATAGGGATTAACTTGGGTAAGACGTATGGACCCGTCAAGCTTGAGTTCAGTCCCACCGGAAACTAAGTTGTTACTATTTGGCCAAATGAAGATGGGTTCTTGTGCTTCGGAGCCCAGACACCCTCCATTATCAAAAAAGAAAAAAAAAAAAAAAAAAGGGTTGGTTCGGTTCCATTTGAACTAGCTAGGCTTTGTGTACGTACGTGGTCCAATATGGACCTGTAGAAAAATGTATAACCTTTCAATTTTTGTCAATAGTAGGAATATACAGGCTTGATTAATTAATTAACGTTCATCAACATCTAATCGTGAGTTGTCTTGTGGACCTCAGTGATATATTGTTAACAAATTGGCTGACACAAAAGACATGTATATGAAACATGGAAGTGAAAAAGCCTTGTTGTTAGGAATTCATAAATAAAAAGCCTTATTCAAAGCCATTGCGAAGGTACAAGCATTTAAGGTCAGTGAAATCTCTTATATCTGTACTATGGTTGCTCACGTTATGATTCATTGAAAATGAAATTTTTTCACAACGATCGATGGTTAAAGCTTCAATTGAGGGAGCAGTAAGATTTTTAGAAGAAAAAAAATTGCCTGACTAAATGTAAATTGGTTTTGGGGACAGGAGTGAAATCTCTAATACCTGTATTATGAATGCTCACGTTAAGGTTCAACTAATGAAGCTAAATGATTACTTTGCGGGAATTATTTTCTAATTATATGTTGACTTGCAACATAATTATTAATCCTTCATTCTCACAACACATACAGGGAACTTTGCTTGGCCACCGAGTTATATAATAATTTCAACAATGATTCAATTGCTAAAAAAAACTTTTTAAAAAACCTCAGTTTCAATATAAAAGCAAACTCTGCCAATTGCATTTTTCAAATACAACAATAAGAACAAATATCTCAAAGCAAACAAACAAATAAATCTTGGGTTAAGTACTACTCATGGCTAAGAGTGTAGCGATTCGGGTTTTATTTCCGCTTGTTTTGTTTTTGGTAGTGTTAGTTTGTGTTGATGGAAAGAGACTTGGCCATGGTAATGGCCATAAGGAAGGTAAGACTAATGGCCATAAGGCGAGTAGTCATGAATTTCATGATAATGGCCATATGGCGAGAAAAGGAAGATGGGAAGGTAAGTTGAAGATGAATTTCTATCACAAGACCTGTCCTCAAGCCGAAGGCATCGTGAAAGAGATTGTGTCGAAGAAAGTAGCAGCAAACCCTAGCTTGGGTGCCAAGTTACTAAGGGTTCATTACCATGATTGCTTTGTCAGGGTATGTTATATAATTATTATAAGATAATATACTAATTTTTTCTTGAAATTTCGTATCAAAGATAAAGCCTATATATATATATATATATATAATGTGGATCATTTGATGATATTTAGGGGTGCGACGCATCACTGCTTCTAGATTCGGTACCTGGAAAAGACCCGTCTGAGAAGGAAGCAAGACCTAATCTTTCGCTAGTCGGGTTTGAAATCATCGATGAGATCAAGTCCCTTCTTGAAAAACAATGCCCTAGAACCGTATCATGCGCTGACATTCTCACATTAGCCGCCCGAGATGCTGTCTCGTACCAAGTAATATAAACATTCATCTCGTCTAAATATTCTCATGATTAGGATTAGGAAATACAATTTTATAAATCATTAAGCTTCAAACGGTAGCCTAGCTAGCCATTGAGAATTTGAGTTACTGCTGTCACTGTATTATTGTAACATAACTAAACAACATCGTAAAATATAGTGATCTGTGATACTGTCGTCATTGTATTATCGTAAAAGTTCAAATTGATCATAATGTTGACAAAAGAATAACATTTCTAAAAATTGATAAATTTGGAATTTGATGGTTATATATATATATAGTTTGGACGGCCGCTATGGAATGTGTTTACCGGACGTGTTGACGGAAGAGTTTCATTGGCGACGGAGGCCACCAGAGACTTACCTTCAGCTGGAGCAAACTTCACCTCTCTACAGAAACTCTTTGCCCAAAGCGATTTAGACGTTGTTGACCTCGTCGCTTTATCAGGTTTAACATCTATCCTATCCATTCTCTCTCTTTTTCTTTTCTTTTCTTTTCTAATCATCGTATGACTCATATCATGTCTAATAAAAATATTCGTACGTTACTGATATAATTAAGGAATTCTTTTTTAAAAAACCTTATACAAAAAGACCAAGGAAATTATAAGAAATTAAAAAACCTTAATTATGATATAGTCCCTATAGTATTATAGGGAACAAGAAATTTTTATATTATGAAAAAAAGACCAAGGATATCTTAAGAAAATCGTTGGGAATATAAGACCACGTGCATGTCCATGTTAGGAAGTGCATGGGATGCTACCAATTTAATTCTTTCATTCTTCAATGGGGGATTTGTAAAAATACCACTTCTCAACAACCACTTTTCAAAATATACCACTTTTTCACTCATTTATGATATATTTTTAAAAATATACATATTTGAAGTAAAATTACAATTTTAAATATTTTAAAATGTTTTTAAATATTTTATAGGGTTTTAGGGTTTATGATCCAGGGTTTAGGGTTAAAACCCTAAACCCTAAAATCATAAACCCTAAAAATCGTTTTGACCCTAAAACCCCCAAAATATAAACCCTAAAATCTTAAATCTTAAACCCAAATATTTATTTTACACCAAACCTTAATTCTACAAAGTTTCAACTCTAAACTCTAAACCCTAAAACTCTAAACAAACACTAAATCATAAAAGTGGTACATTTGAAAGAAAAATAGTGGTAGATTTGAAAAGTGTAACTTAGAAGGTGGTATTTGTGTCAATTTCTCTTCTTGAATATCTTAATTATATATTATTGATAAAATTCAACATCAAATATTTGAGGAGATACTGAAAGAGGAATCGTAAATGATAAATATTCAAGTGATTATGAACAAATTATTGGATATATGGGTCATGTATTAAAATTTTAGTCTAGTGATTTGTGGTAAAACAAAACTTTTTCGCATCTTTCTATTGTAAGCAAAAAACTTCTCAAAGACATAATTTTAAAGTTGAAAGGCTCATAAATTATGTTCTCTACATAGAAATTTTTTTGAAATAATCGATTCAAAATTGAAGTTTTGTACTAAAAAGACAAATTGTATGAATAAAACAGGAGCACACACAATAGGAACAGCCCATTGCGGTGTGTTTAGTCGGAGGCTATTAAATTTCACCGGGAAAGGAGACACGGATCCTTCCTTGAACCCTGACTACGCCTCTTTACTTAAATCCAAATGCTCCGACAAATCTCAAAGACTCAACTCTTCCGCAGTTGTCGGAATGGATCCAACCGGACCTCTCTCATTTGACAGTGGCTACTTTGTGTCTCTTCTCCAACGTAAAGGACTCTTCACCTCTGATGCAGCCTTGTTAACTGATCCCTCGGCAGCTAACATTGTTAGTGTCTTCCGAAACTCTGAGACTTTTCTTGCTCAGTTTGGTCAGTCTATGAACAAGATGAGTTCCATTAAAGTCCTTACTCTTGGAGATCAAGGTGGTGAGATTCGTAGACACTGTCGCGTTATCAACTAAGAGAATCAATCATTTGCTATTCATATCGATCTCATAATTTAATTTTCATTATGTATTCATCCTTTGAGAGTTGTTTTTTTCTTAATTGTATTGCAATATATTGTAACTTTGTTGATGGATCTATATTACCTTCCTGGATTCTACTCTCAAGACTCTCAACCCAACCAAATGATCGGCTATTGGTTGAGACCAGAACCCTTCCCTCTTCATGAATTCCGCAAATAATTGTGAATGAGTGAAGTTGTAACTTGTATTCGAATTAATCACAAGGAAACAGAGTTCTCAAAGGCCAGTAGGACAAATAGACGTTGAAGCGTTTGTTGTATATACTACAAAGTTAGCAACCAGCTTAAAGGGCTTGATCCAAGGCCTATACACTATATTCGTCATAATATGTGCTCTTTTGTTTTCTCTGTGTTACACATAAACTTGAATGCTCTGTTATTTCCAGAAATGATTCAAACTAGCTTTGCCCAAGCAGATGAACAGGGTTTTGAAATGTTGAGCCATAGCCGAAGAACACAACCTATCGCCCAAACATCTTACATTTCACAATCCGAAAAAACCTTGTTCTGGTCTTATAATACTAGTGAATAATATGAATGTTGATGTGTTATTGAGCATGTCTAATACATACGCCACATTCTCCTGTTTCTTAATCCTCTATCCAAGATATCAAGATACATTGACTCATATTACTTAACTTGTTCTCCATATATAGTAGGTGAAGCAAAGAAGGCTTTTGTAGGAAACACATTCACATAACTCGAATTCAAAAACTTCAGATTGTTCCATTAAACAAAAGGGTTATCTCATTACAATATCCAGTGGCAAAGAGAAACATCATCATCATCATCAATGCCAACACTTACATAATAACAAGCACAAGAAAAGCAAAAGCAAGAGTGAGTGACCCATAACCTCTCATCTTAGATGTTGACCTGATCAAAAGCCTGAAGAGCATCACCAGTAAGTCTACAAACCCTCCACTCCTGCAAAACCTCAGCACCCATCTGCTCATAAAACTTAATAGCATTCACATTCCAATCCAACACAACCCATTCAACTCTCCCATAACCCATCTTCACAGCTTGCTTAGCCACAGCACTCAACAACATACTCCCAAACCCTTTCCTCCTATAAGGCTCCCTCACAAAGATATCCTCTATATAAAACCCAGGCTTGGCCAAGAAACTCGAGTAATTCGGGAAGAACAGAACAAACCCAGCAACCACAACGTCACTCAACATATCAGGAGTGAAATTGTAACTATCGGGGTCATCGATGGGGAGATCGAGGTTATGGGTTTTGAGTAAAGGTTCGAAATTTGGAGAGGGGGTAGCGAGATTTGGGATTGGGGAGCGAGAGACTTCGAGGAGGAAGACGGTGAAGGATTGGAAAGGAGGGGAAGTGAAGAGAGTGGAGGCGAGATTCGATTCGGTGGCGGAGAAGAGATGTGTGAGGCGCTCGAAGACGGCCATTTGGTGGATGAGTTTGTGGATGAAGGGGACGTCGGAGGGAGTTGCGAGACGGATTCTGGAGAAGATTGGGTAGCCGATTTGGGAGGTTTGTGGGATCATGTTGGGCTCTGGTGCGGCGGTTGGTGGTGGTGGTGGTGCGGCGGCTGCCATTTTTTGCGATTGTGAAGATTAGGGTTTTGGAGAGAAGGAGAGTGATAAAGAGATGGTAACGGTGTGTAGTGGAGGTTCTAGAGGAAGCACGAGAAGTTATTCTCTTGTTTTGTGCTTTTACTTTCTTGAGATATGTGCATTTATACTTTGGAAAATGCAATGGCACATATACAAATACTTGACCTTTTTGAGATGGTAAATAAACTTTCATACAAATTGATGTTTTGAATTGGATGAAATACTGGCGATTATAGTTATATCATTAATTTTGGAGACTAAAGTCCGAAATAAAAATAACATGAACTTATGCATTGATAAGGAACCCAATCCGAAACCAAAACAGAGTAAAAGGAAGTGTTAGCAAGACTATAGTTTTGCACTGGTGCTACAAGCAGACAAACCAACCTAATACAGTAAAAATGTTGACTCATCAAACCGTAATTCTTCTTTTTACGATTTTATTCTACCTCAGCAATTAAAATCTGAGGTTTCAGTAACCGGCAAATCTGAATCAAAACAGAATATAGTGAATTACTATTTGGTTTTGTATTATAAGAAATAGTATAGTGATGAAAGATAATATATTTATTAAAATATAAATTTTTATTTTAATACTGTTAAACACAAAAAAAAACTCTACCAGTTACTCACAAAAATACTAACTAAACGGTCAATTAGAAGAGTTTTTTTTTTCTTTTATAAACGTTTATAAGAAAAACTGATGATTACGAGTATGATTTTTTTTATAAAGTTTACAAGTTTGGTTGAAAAAAAAAATATAAAGTTTACAAGAAAAACGGTTGATTACATTATTATATTATGTAACATATTTTAAGAATAGAAATATGACACCATATATATATATATATATATATATATATTTATCTCTAAAGAATTATTGAAATTTCAAGAAAAATGAAAACAACTGTTTGGTTTCTAACTCTTGTAATCTTTGTTTCATGTTGTAAGTTACCTTCTGTAAAATAAGATATATGTATAATCTTTTAATTAAACTATTTGATTCTCTTTAGATATATGTTTTGTAGGTTCATCAAATATTACGACAACACCTAATTTAGATGGAAATGGTCTTTCTCTTAAGCTTGAAGAGAACTCTGACCACCCGTATATCATATCTGATTTTTGTTTTAGATGTTTTATTCATTGTCACGAAAGGCACTTATTACCAGCGTGGATGAAGAGTTGCAAAAATTCCATTTGTCTTTGCGATGGAGATTTTATTGGTCCTTAAGTACAATTTATACAAATTAATAAAATAAATAAGTTTTTATATTATATGGTATCAACATCTAAGCTATNAAAAACTTTTTTTTTTTTTTTTTTTTTTTTTAGTATACCAAATTCCTTTTTTAGAATCTCTTTTGCTTTTTGTTCAAATTTTGTTTGGTTTTGATCCATAATCTTATTTTCTTGTTTTTTTTTTCTCCTTTTTAATATATTTTCCTCTATTCTTAAGTATTTCTAATAGATCAATTTACCCTCATGCTGTAATTTTGGATCAATATATGCGAAGTTTATATTGAATGTGTATATGCTATTTTATATCCTCTACTTATCAAAAGTATATGCTTTTCGTCGATCACAAGAAGTTTAAACCTCTTTACTTTATAATCTCTATAACCATATAAAATTCTAAATTTTGTCTAACATATCTCAATAATCTATTGTAGTTCTTCGAGTGTTAGTTTGGAGTGATCTATTTTCTTAATATATTTTAGTATTGTTCTAATCGCTCTTCTGTAATTAAGAGACATTATATAAACTTTAAGTTAAATTTGTAATATATTGAAGAAACACTTTAAAAGATTTTCCAAAATATATATGAATTTAGTATAAATATTTATAAATGTATTCTAAATATTTATAGAACTTTTCAAACCTTTGTGAATTATTCGTACATAAAACAATTTAACATATATTTATAATAACTAAAAAAAATAAAGATTAGAATATCTTACAAATATACCTCAATATATTTTAAATATATCTTATAGATATTTATATATAGAGATTTATTTTATAAAAATGTCTACATGAAAACCAATGTTGATCATAGCTGGGAAGAAAGGGATCGGTCTCGAGTTGTGTCTAGTCAGATCCTTAATTAAGAGGCTTACGATTCGGTGTAGAAGTTAGAGCACCCATGAAGATTCCAAGTGTTGTTAGCTTCGGTACTGATGTGTGGCTCATGGAGACACGATCAAATAAAATCCCAACTCCACTAGCGACAAACTAGCTGTCGTAGTATAACTTAGGTGTCGAACCACAAGGACTAGGTGCTAACACAATAGGTTATAGAGAGTCTTAATTAAGCTAAGCAAACCGTAATTTTGATGATTCAATAATTTAAAACTACTAATCTAAAGACAAAACTACTAATCAAGCCTTAATCAAAATGTAAATAGCAAGTAAATGTAATAAACGGGTTCGGTAATATGAGAAAGCATTGAGTATTGGGCACTAGTAATTGATTTGGGGGAACTAGAACACTAATCAATGATACTTAAGACTAACAAGACACTATCATGGAACATGAGACACTAATTTGGTCATAATTCACTTTCGCGCAATTAATCCCCTATCTTGATTAACTAAGTTCACTAACCTTTCGAATTGTGAGTTAACTAATCAAGAAGCAATTTAATAAACAAGCTCATTAAGTTCACTAATCACCCTAACATCATATATCTATTGCTAGGGAAGAAAAGCTAAACAAAATCTAGTTCTAGCATTTCATCGAACACCTTTCGGGCCTCATGAAATCCTTGATTTCAATCCTTGGTTAGCTAAGCCAAATCTAGCATTAAGTACAAGATAAGTTTATAGAATCATGTCTAAGCCTAAGCCCATCACTAATTACTATTCTAAGTTCCCCTAATCTACTAGCCCAATACTCAACTAATGAATCTACTCACTCATGTTGATTTGGACAACAACAAGTGAGTTTTGGTTAAGCATAATGAAAGATTGAGATTAAGAAGATAATTTAAAACAAGAGTGTTAAAATCATAAACCAAATCTCAAGCATACAAATGCTTGAAGATCAGTTCTTTATCAAAATTACAAAACTAAAAGAACTTTGTTCTTGGATCTAGAGAAGAGAATACAATG
>OVAF01000120.1:0-69646 GCA_900406245.1 Odontarrhena argentea | reverse complement strand
TTTGGTATTAAAAAAAAAAAAAAACCTACTTATAATTAAACTTGAAAAAAAGACCTAGTTATAATCAACTTGTTAAAAAAAGCCCCTTTTTTAGAATTTTCCCAAAAATCTTTCCCTTAAAGCAAAGCTTCTTCGTCTCTTCTTCTTCTTCTTCCTCACACACATACACCCTCTTCTAGTCTTCTTCGATATAAATTGTACATAGCCTAGTTTCTGAGTCTGTTCAAATTTTTGTTTGTTTGTTGTGTGTATACAAATTACTTGTAGAACTCTGTTTCCTTCTGGGTTCCTCAAATTTGGGTTAGATTTCGTGTTAGAATTTGTGGGTATTCATAAAAAAGGTGACTTTTTGATTCCCGGGAAAAATTGACGGATTCAAGGAGCAAATTCTTTATTCATTTGATTCTCGAAAGACGTGAAAGTTAAGATTCTGAACCAACAGAACCAGAGAGCTTCTTCAATGGTGGTAGCGACGACTATAGCTCTCTACGCGAGCCCACCGAGCAGCGTTTGTTCCCCGCCGTATGATCTCGATCTGAGCTCGAGGGCTTCTCCTTCGACGCCGCAGAAACCCATGGTCGGAGGTCTCTCTTCGCTTTTCTCCTCCGCGTCTGTCAAATCTTCAGCTTCTTCGATTGGAATAGACGAGTTTTCGTCTTTACGTCATGAGGATTTGAAAGATCTGAGCTTGAGCAGCTCCTTTTGTAAATTTGTGGGTTCTTCGTTTCTTAGACGAGACCATCAGAGTCCTGTCTCTGTGTTTCATGGTCCTGTCTCGTGTAGTTGTAGTCCTCCGATGAGAAGCTTTCATGGGTCTCGAGGTAGTGGGTTGTGTAATGGGTTTGTGAGGAAAGCTATAGGTTCCTGTGTGGATTACGAATTGGAATCGTCTTCTTCTGATGAGCTTACATTTACCATGGAGGATGGTTTTGGGGCTGATTCGAGACAGCGATACGCTAGGGATTTGCTTAGACGAGTTCAGTTGAGGCACAAGATCTTTGAAGATGAATCTGTGATTAAGGCATTTTATGAAGCAGAGAAAGCTCATAGAGGACAGGTATAAAGATAAATTGCATTACTAGTTTTTCATTAGTTTTTATTGTTGGTTAGTTTTAGTGACTGAAGTTTTTGTTTGTGTGTGATTCAGATGAGAGCTAGTGGTGATCCTTACTTGCAACATTGTGTTGAGACTGCTATGTTGTTGGCTAATATTGGAGCCAACACTACTGTTGTTGTGGCTGGACTTCTTCATGATACTATGGATGATTCGTTTATGAGCTATGATTACATTCTTAGAAACTTTGGAGCAGGCGTTGCTGATTTGGTTGAAGGGGTAAGAAACAAGGAACATCTTTTGAGTTTGATTGATTGAGATTCTTGTTTGTATTTGTGATTTTGTTAGCTAATGGAGTTGAATGTGTGTGTTTTGCGTAGGTTTCGAAGCTTAGCCATTTGAGCAAACTCGCTAGAGAGAACAATACCGCGTGTAAAATCGTTGAAGCAGATAGATTGCATACAATGTTTCTTGCAATGGCGGATGCGCGAGCTGTTCTTATCAAACTGGCTGATCGTCTACACAACATGGAGACGCTTTATGCTTTGTCCCCAGTGAAGCAGCAGAGGTTTGCCAAAGAGACTCTTGAGATATTCGCACCCTTGGCTAACCGATTGGGAATCTCTACTTGGAAAGTTCAGCTTGAAAACCTTTGTTTCAAGCATCTCTACCCACACCAACATAATGAGATGTCAACAATGCTCGAAGATTCATTCGATGAAGCCATGATCACTTCTGCAATAGAGAAGTTGGAGAAAGCTCTCAAGAAGGAAGGCATTTCTTATCATGTTCTTTGTGGTCGTCACAAGAGCTTGTATAGTATTTACTGCAAGATGCTGAAGAAGAAGCTAACAGTAGATGAAATTCACGACATTCATGGGTTACGTTTGATTGTTAACAACGAAGGAGATTGTTACAAGGCCTTAGGAGTAGTTCATAGTTTATGGTCTGAAGTTCCAGGGAAGCTGAAGGATTACATAACTCATCCCAAGTTCAATGGGTATCAATCTCTGCACGCTGTAGTGATGGACAATGGAACGGTTCCACTTGAAGTCCAAATACGCACACAGGAGATGCATTTGCAAGCTGAATTTGGGTTTGCAGCTCATTGGAGGTACAAGGAAGGTGACTGCAAATACTCTTCGTTTGTGCTTCAAATGGTTGAATGGGCTCGGTGGGTTGTAACTTGGCATTGCGAAGCAATGAGCAAAGACCGATCATCCATTCGTTCTTCTGATTCCATCAAACCCCCTTGCAAGTTTCCCTCCCACTCTGGGGACTGCCCGGCTACTTACAAGCCTAACAGTAGCCAGGATGGACCAGTCTATGTCATCGTAATCGAAAATGACAAGGTTTGTACTAAACTTTTAAATAATCCTCTCTAGCACAATAGTATTACACTTTGCTTGTTATATTGATGAACAAACCAAAAAAATGCAGATGTCTGTGCAAGAATATCCAGCGAGTTCTACAGTCTCGGATCTGCTGAGCCGGGCAGGGCCAGGGAGCTCGAGGTGGTCCATGTATGGCATACCAGCAAAGGAAGAACTAAGGCCGAGGCTGAACCAGAGACCCGTAAGTGACCTCAAATGGGAGCTGAAGATGGGTGATGTGGTGGAGCTAACTCCACCTATTCCTGACGAGTCTCTACCTGAGTACAGAGAAGAGATTCAACGGATGTATGATCAAGGTCTCGCGGCTTCCCACCCTGGGACCATGGTGGGATGGGGAAGCTGAGGAGTCCTCTCATTGTTAACTAGTCCATGTATTGTATATATAGTAATGATTAATTCGTTGTACATAACAATGCTTCTGTTGATTCAATCTAAACTGGAAAAAAAATTAGGTTATATTTGATTTCTTCTCTTCTCTAATCTTTGAATGTTTCGGGTGAGTAAAGAATATAAGGTGTCTCTCATTGACCATTTCAGAAGGAGATATATTTCTGTCTGGAAGCTTTATTACGTAAAAGGACAAGAGTAAAGAAGATGCATATATAGGAAAGATAAAATCATACATATATGTAAAATTAATAATAGTAAGCATGAATAAAAGGGGTTTGTTTAACATATATATATATATATATATATATATATATTTTTTTTTTTTTTTTCTGAAATTTAATATATTTGTCTCTTTGTATAAAACCAGACTAAAAGTTGAAACCCTATTGCAGCCTTGCTTGCTTAAACTTGAACCACAAGGAATGGCGACAATCTCCGAACTTTCGGGGGATTTGGTAGGGGAGATACTCTCTAGACTTCCATTGACATCTCTGAGGGCAGTGCGATCAACTTGTAAAACATGGAACACTCTATCCAAAAATCAGCTTTTTGTTAAATCTGCAGCAAGTAAGCAGTTTCTAGGGTTCATGATGATGGATTCTAAGGTTTGTTCTTTAAGATTCGATCTTCAAGGAATCCACAGAGACAACGACTTGGTTGATCCATCTATTAAGCAAGTAAGTCTACTTGACAAAGTCGAGGTTTCTCAAGTCTTTCACTGTGACGGCTTATTGCTATGCGTCACCAAAGACCACTCTTGGCTCGTGGTTTGGAACCCGTATTTGGGGCAATATAGGTGTATCCAACAGAAAAGCAATTCTCCAGAGCTATACGTATATGCTCTCGGATACGATAACAAGTACCGTACCCACAAAATCTTAAGGTTTTCAGATAATAGAATGTATTTCAGTGGGGAGAGTGTTGAAATTTGGTACGAAATCTACGATTTTAACTCTAATCTATGGAGGGTTCTTGATGTCAATCCGGACTGTTATGTAGACTTTCGTAAAAAGGGCGTGTCTTTGAAGGGAAATACTTACTTTGTTGCTAACAAAACAACAAAGCATGGATCAATAGATTTTTTACTCTGTTTTGATTTCACAGCAGAGAGTTTTGGACCGCATCTTCCTCTGCCGTTTCACTCGAGCTCTCTTTTTGTAGGGCATGTGAGTCTATCTTGCGTTAGAGATGAGCAGCTCGCTGTGTTACACCAACAGGCAGTTGACATAATGGAGATATGGGTCACGACTATGATTGATCCCTATGCGGTATATTGGAGCAAGTTTTTGAAAGTGGATATTACGCCGCCATTCTTTAAGTGTGCGAGCTTCTTCATTGACGAGGAGAATCAAGTTGTAGTTTTTGATGATGCTGGATATAATATGACCAAGCAGTTCAAGCCGTATGTCTGTCAAAGAGTTCACATCATTGGACAAGATGAAATCTTAAAATCTACAGATATCGGGAAGCGTTGCGTATGTAACTATATTTCTCCACTTGTGTGCTCTTCTTATACTCCAAGCTTAGTGCAACTCTAAAATCAACCAACCGGGCAAAAGGAAAGAAAGAGATTTGTTAATTTGTTCCATTTTCATTACTTTCTCTGTATCGCAATCCAAGTACTTTCTCTGTTTTTACCCATCAGGTAAGGAAGAATTACATGGATAGTATTCATTTTGAAGATAGTACGACTTGGAAGCATTCTTTAACAACATTCTAGTTTGTCTCTATTAAAAGATACCTTATACTTATTATTGGCCTTTTCCCCCAACTAGTTTTTAGATATAATCTCTTCAAGGTTGGTCTACTTGGTTTTTGGTTTCTGTGGTTTCTTGTATAACTCATCATAGCGTAAAATTTTCCCCTCAGTTCTCTTTCTCATTTGTTAATATAAATCATGCAGGATCCTGTATTCTTTCTAAGTAGTTTTTTATTTTTGTGTCTGTGTGTGATCATTCAAGAGAGATTCTTCAGGTTGAAATCAACTTTTCAATTTCTTATGAGACATATTCTCTAAAAAGTTTTTTGCTAATTTTTCTCTCTTGACTTTTTATCCTGTAAGTTCTGCCTCATGATTTATTTGTTTCTGTGATCATTCAATAATATGTTTAAGTGAGGGTGCAAGGTTGTGCTCATTCAATAGTAACTATGCTTATCTTTAGGACCAAACTACTTTCTTATGACAGTCTTCTTTGACAAGGTTGGTTTTGGGGTGGAAAATTGCTGAACTAAAGTTACTTATTCTATGGCCAAAGTAAAAGAGAGAGAGAGTTAGATTGTAATTTTGATAACATCCTAGATGGAAGATACTTTATAATGAAATATATTTACAGATAACAGTTTACACAAGCCTTCAAATTTGAAGCAAACTGAGACAAAACATTAAGATGCATGGTAGCTACTTCCACAATGAACAAAAGGAAACAGCCTCTCCTTTCCACTGCAAACCAGCAAAGGTATCTCCATCTTCCATACTTAGTTCCCAATTGGTGTCATACTTTCTCAGTAAAGATTTAGCTCCATCTATAGCATCTTCTCCAAATGCTTCTTCGGAAAAACCAGCGTGTCTCATCCTCTCATACCATTGACCTTTTCCTTCATTCATCTCTCCGGCATGCATCAAGACCTTTGTTGCTTCTCCTTCCATTAGCTTCCTTTCTTCGCTATTCTCTTCCTTGAATCCCGCGCTTGTTGAATCGAGAAATTTCCATAGATATTCCAGTTTTCTTGAGAATCTTGCTGCAAAGTCCCCACTACTAGTACTAGTGCATTCTCCAACGTTCTCACAAAGAACAACTCCTTTTAGCCCCAAACTTCTTAGTGCTTTCAGAATCTCACTTCTCTCATCGAGGATGCTATGCTTCAGCCTAAACTGAGAACATACGATCAGAGTCTCATGAGGTGAGGTTTCAATGAGCTGTAACGTGTCAAGTACACTAATTTGGAGGTTGATGTTGAGGGACAGGGCAAAACTAATGAGTTGAGAACCATAATTGTAAGATGGTGGACCAACAGAGAATGGTATGTCTGTGGTAAGATCAGATACAACGGTTATACGAACTCGAGGAGGAGGTCCTTCTGGTCTGCAGCTCAAAGCTTCCAGCAGAGTTGGCCATTGCATACCGTGAGAAACACCAATATCAAGAACATGGAGATCTTTTCTATCTCCAGAATCTTGAGCTAGAATCTGCAAGATAGCTGAGTTTGCCATGTTATTAGGCCAAGCAAACCAAGGATTTACCTCGTAGAATTTAAGCAGAGTCCTCTGAAACATCTTCACTTCTGCTGAAGCAAAAGTAACATCGGGCCAGGAGGATGACGACGATGCAGAGGAGGAGGAAATATAGTGTCGCAAAGCGCGAAGACCAAAATCCGCAAGCCGATAATTTGCATCACCAGAAGAAGAGGCCAGCTCAGAGAGAACAATAAGGTAATGTTGAACCTTTGATGTATTATTTGCCGTGATTGCCAAGGCACAAGGGTTAAGAAGTTGCTCTGCCCATCTCATATCCTTGTCACCATCTTTGCAGCTCTTCTCACTAGACTTATTTGCTTTTCTCTTGCCCCTTGCTGATCTTTTTTCCTGTTGGGCCTCGATAAGTCCATCCCGGTCCCTCTTCTTGGACTGACCGTTCGGTTGCTGAAGTTCTGGTGGAGGTTCTGAATCAATGACTGGAACTCCTGTTACCACTTCTATGTTAGGTCCTTCACAATCCAAAAAGGCAGTATGATCTTGACTATAGCTATGAAAAAACCCATTTTCTGATTGAGGATCCGAATCAATGAATGGAGCTCCTGCCACTACTTCCATGTTAGTTGTTTCACATCCAACATTTGCATCAACATCTTGACTATAAAGAAAACCATGTTCTGGTGGAGGATCCGAATCAATGAATGGAGCTCCTGTTATTAAATCCATGTTAGCTGTTTCACAACCAACATTTGCATTAACACCTTGATTATGAAGAAAACCAAGTTCCGGATCTTGAGTCTGATCCCATTCCCACGTTTGAGACCCATCAAACTCATCGAGTAAATACGATTCATCGAAACTCGGTAATGGGGTGAAGGGCAGAGAATCCTCAAGCCAGCCTAGGACATCATCTAGAGTATGGCTTGGCGGTGCTTCTGTTTCTTCGAAAGACATTGAAAACGTTATGTAAAAGGTATGTTTGTGATTCGGAGTATAGGTTAAGGTTTATGATAAGGAATAATTAGGAAAATATTTGATTGGAAATTTCTACCATGAGATTATACATTCTCTTGAAATGGCGTGTGGTCTTATATATAGGAATAGATCAGTGTGTCGAGGAGTACATTAACTAGCTAGTAAGTAACTAACTTTAGAAGATGGTTAAAAAAATACCATTTGAATTTTACAATATGATTTGCGTTCCACAAGTCAACTAAGTCTCGCCACTCATAGCACTAGCAGTTTGGGACCATTGTTGTAGGTTGTACTACATATATACTATATATATGTTGCAAATCATACATCTTATTAAATGGTTGTACTATATACTATATATGTTGCAAATCATACATCTATCTTATTTAATTTTAGATTTGGGTATTTTTGTAGAAAATTTAAAAGATATCAAGTCTTAACATGTACTATGATGTTGTCATTAGTGATTATATTAACATGTTTTAGATTGTGGCAGGGCCGGAGCTGAGCATAGGAAGGTGAGTGAAACCACTTGGGCCCCTTTTTTTTCCAAAATTTTGGGTCCCCAAATTTTGTTTTTCTTATTAAGTATTTGTTTTTTTGGCAAAAAAAGACAAAAACAATTGAGATAATCATGGTTGCAAAGCTCGATTATCAAAGTTTTAAGAATGATTTTGCAAGAAAAATATGATTTTTCAAAGATAGATTTTTTTATGAACTTTATAATGTTCGTTACTTCGTTTGATGATTGTTTTTTTTAGTGTTTACTTTGGAGAATTTATGTTTTATCAATTATTTTTGGATATTTAAAAAAATTAATTAGGATTATGTTTATATATAATATAATTTGAGGGCCCCCATTTTTTTTTTTCTCGAGCCTCCATAATCTCTGATCCGGCCCTGTGACATTGTGGGGACATAATATGACGCATACATAGAATCTGGTGTTATCTTCTATTGTCTCGACAATAATTTTTTTTTATGGCAGTAGTAATAGACAGTACACGGTTTCTTCGGAGGTGGAAAGAACCGAAAATCAAACCGAAATTAGTTTTTAATTTTGTCAAACCGAAATAAATTTATTAATTGATTGGTCCATTTTATGTTTCATAATATCTAGAGACATATAGTGAAAATCCAAACTTATTAGTAACTTTTAGTCTAATAATTTCTTGTGGAATTATCGATCATCTGATTGTTGGTCCAACAATTGAAAGCTTTCACAACCACATTCGTGCTTAAGGAAAAAACTTTCAAACTTAAAAACTGATTTTTGCCCACCAACACAGATTGACTATTTTTAATTTTTTATCAAAAGAAAAAAAAAAAAAACATGGATTAACTACGAGTTCTTAATGGAAAAATTGATAACTATATATTACCTAAAATTATTAAATTTTCATATTTAGTTGATGAATATACTTTTGCAATTCTGGTTAGAAAATCTACAACTGGTATAATATTTTTGAATTGTTGATAAAAAAATTTTACACATGGATTTGGATATATAAACATTACTATCCACAATCTAATATACATAATTATTTTATAAGATTTAGAGAGACATACGATCAGTATTGCTTCAAGCAGTACAACAAATTATTGTTTTGTGATGGCTACTTGGTTGGTGAATGAATTGTAGAATAAAAAACGTATAGATCTATTTAAATATAACCTTAAGAAATTGAGACAAAAACAAAGATGTCTTTGTTCCCACATGTTGAATCGTTTGTCTTGGACCTCTTGGTCAAACCAAAGTTCAATGGACCACTTGACGTGTGCCTTCTCATTATTTTTCCATAACAATATTTTTATGTGATTTAGAGATAAGAAGATTGAATCAAAATGTATAACAAAAGAAAGTTGTACAGAATAGTATAGTTTCCAAGTAGCTTACTTCATACAAATGTTATGTCATTATTACAACAGAAGTACTTTATTTCTTTTGAAAATGTAGTGAATATGCGTCATTGGTGATGGAAAAGAAAGAGTCCAAGGGTTGGGCTATCGATTTAGTAGTACATCAAAAAAATTAATCTAAATCATCTATCGGAAGTTTAGAAAGAAGTATCTAATATAAATCAAGAAAACTCTAATTAGTATAAGATATTTTGTGAATGAATTCAATAAGAAAACTGTGCGATTTTTTTCACGTGAATCCAAAGTGAATCTTCGTGTGGGAGAAATCCTCAATATGATATTTTTGGAAATGAACCCACTTAAACCTAAAACAAACAATATCATACATATCGAAAGTTCTGATGGACTTGGAAATACTCTACAAAATGTTTTTGTGGATGTCATGTATTTTAAGAAAATCAAATGTGAAATAGCAATCACTTAGAAAACCTTTTGAAACACACGTCTAATCAAAACTACATGTTTTTTAGTATAAGACTATCTCCATTAAGAGGTTCCTTCGAAGAATGACATGAGTTTTAAAAAAAAGATAAGATTATTATGGAGGGGTTAACTCCATCCCCAACGTTAGTAACTTTGGGAGTGAAGTTCTTAACTTTTGAAACCTCATTTAATATGATAATGTTTTTGTATATCTATGAGCTAGCATATAGAATGAATCACCACTGCTGTTTACCACTCAAGATCACTCACCGATTCCATAATACTCGAGCTCAAGCATTTGGCATTTGCTTTGGTGTACTTATTTGTAATCTTGAGTTCGAGGTCAACATACAACTCTTTTCTCGCACCATTTCAGTGAACTCACTCTATCTAATATCTATATATTCCTATGATCTTTGGATAAATATCCTAAGGTTTTGGTTTGGTCTATCATTTCTTGGTTGTGGAGATTTTACATTCACATACATATATATTTATTTATCAATTGGTCGAGTATAATTAATACATCCATGAAAATGCACTAAATAGGCAACACATGCGAGCTCTAAAAAACAAGATATAAATATACATTACATAAATCACAATTTCATGTGGGTTCATTTATTTAAGCTAACAGTTATCTGTCAAGCCAGCAACAAACCATAATCAATCACATAAAACAACCCAAACTAAGGAAAAAAATAGTACAATAATATCTCACCTTTTTTTGCAATAGTGAAAGCAAACTTAAAAGACAGAAACTTAAAGGATCAATGATACATTAGCCAAGGATGACTTCCCGTGATGATCTCATCAACCACTTAGTCTCACATGAGGACTGAAACATGTTGGTTTGACGGATAACCTGAGAACCTGAATTGCGGACTTTCTTGAAACATGTCATTGTTGTTCCCAGTTATGTCCGAGTAAGATGTTGTCGAGCCACTAGGACCGACTCCAGCCCCGGAAATGTCCCTTTGCAGCAACTTCCCCTGAGGGTTCTTGAAGAAATGTGGTGTGTCCAGGTATGGAGGAGGTTGCGGCGACTTCGATTCTTGAAGCTTCTTTGTGTTAAGGAAACGCCCACCAGAGCCTCTAGCTCTCTTTAACGCATGGAGGTGGCGTGACTCGTGAAGGTATGGCTGCATAATTTCATAAAATAAGAATTGGACTAATCGGTAAATATGAAACTTTTTGTTGTACTATTTATCAAATTGGTCAGATAGAGATGGACATACTTTGCGGACTTTGATGAGCTTATTCTGAGCTTCAAGCTTTGCACGGTGCTGCCTGCGACGGAGAATGGCTTGGTATTGTTTCGCATTGACAAAAATTGGTTCGTTCTCTGGAATGTTGTGAGGCAAAAGCATTCTAGAAGGAATCAACCCTCCCGTCCGAGGATGGTGTACCTACAAAGATTTCCACAACGTTAAGCAGATAGGCTTCGCCGCAATAAGATGCAAAGAACAGCATTATTTCGAGAGATATGTAATAATGGTGTCTTACGGTGTGTTGTGTTGCATACGGAAAAGACAAGAAACCATTGAAATGTGCCGTTTCGGCACCGTTTAGAGGCCAAGCAGCCGCCTGAGTGTGCACAGTCAATTAACATCATTAGAATAGTATTTCACTTTAAACTCAGTCTCATCTACTACAATATTTATAAGTAACCTCAAAGATCATGAACAAATTTATTAACCTCGATAGAAGGAAACACTGAATCTTGAGGCCCCTTTGACATAATTGACTTCGAATGACTTCCACTAGGATTGATCGCGTTTTCTTTGTAAACTACATCACAACAAGAACTCATAGATCAGCCACAAACCTACAAGTACTTGCAGATGATACAATATGAACACTTATTCGGCTAAAAAAAAGAACTTGAACCTGAGACAAAGTTGTGACCATAGTGATGATTAGGTTCACTTAAACTTGCAACTTCACCATATGATTCTCCTCCTGTGGACTGAGTAGAGGAGGAATCATGATCCCGCAACTGAAAACGAGCTTGTTTCGTCCCCATCTTCAAGCTTAAAGCATTGTTATCAGTCATAGATGATGATTCTTGATGAACACTCGAGTTGGTGGTATAAACAGAATTTCCCCAAGAAGTTGCAGGATAAGACAATGAATCTTTGCTATGAAACTCTTGCATTGTCTGAAACACTAAAGCTAATCTCCAGACCACATAATAGATCCTAAAGACATGAAAGATGTGTTACAAGCCACCGATAATTCAAACTGAAACAAATCAAAACAGTTCTTGATTCAAAGAAAACACAACAGATCTAAAGAGAAAGAGACCATTCTTGTTTGAATCTAAAGACAACTAAAAATCCTTAGATCCGACTTCGAAAGCAAAGATTATAATCCAATTTCTAATTCATCAGATCAAAAACAAATAAATTTAGTTCATTCACAAACATGCAAAAAATAATAGGGACTAAACAAAGGATTCAGATTTGTGAAAAAAATTTTACCACAAAAGATGAAGCAAGAAAGAGAGAAAAACAGAACATAACTAAAAGAAGTAACAAACATAGGATTCAGATTTTCTTACCAATCACCCAAAAATGGTTTTTTTTTTCTTCAATCTTCTCAAAGCAGAGTACAAGTAGTCAAATAAAGCAACCAAATTTATACCAAATATAGTGAATCAATAGATTTGGTGAAGATGGACACAGAGAGAGAGAGAGAAGAGAGAAAATCTATGTAAGGTGAAGATGATGCATGTCTCCTTCCTCAAAACATGGTTTCTTTCTTTCTTTGTTTATCTCTTTCACTGTCTCTGCTAAAAGTGGGTATTATTGGCTATGGCTAAAAAGCTTTTTACTTCCAATTTTTTTTTTTTTCTGAAAGGGTTTATTGGGTAGTACCAAATCCCACCACTAATTCACCATGAACACTACTTTTCAGCTGACATTTAATTTATTTAATATTTTGTGCTATTCGATTTTTTTTCTTGTCGTTATTTTGTGTTATTCGATTATTGATCACTCTTTTGCTTTTTATTCTTTTTTATATTTTGTTTGTGTCCGACTGTCTGTACTACTTACACTTTAATACTACCCAATAATCAGACTAAATACTCCATATATGTCCATCAAATAGAGGTACTTAACAAATTACAGTTTGAGATAAGTTGTAATTTGTTTTTTTTGCCCATTTCTTTGTTTCTTTTAAAACTGTCGTCTATCATCATCTTATAATTAGTGGAGTAGCTGTTTAGTAGTGTTGATTATTAAGCTTTAAATATTTATCATTAACTTTAAGATTTTTTTTGTTTTTAAGGAGATTCAACCAAAAAAAAAAAAAAGTGGGTGCAAAGAGTTGGGAGAGAGAATAATCAGGTGTACAAGGGTTTACGGTACACGTTCGGACTCTGATGTGATGTGTAATAATAAAAAAAAAATCCCAATCTTAAAACAGAGACATATTTGTCTAAGGAAGATGTTAGAGCTGCCATGTTCTCAATCAAGCCAACAAGTGCTCCTGGGCCTGATGGTATGACCAGTTTTTTCTTCCAGAAGTATTGGGATATAGTTGGGGATCAAGTTTCTACTGAAATCCAGAGATTCTTCACAGAAGGGTTTTTACCTCATGAGTGGAACTACACTCACATTTGTCTAATTCCAAAGAAGCCAGATGCTTGTAGTATGAGTGATTTAAGGCCTATCAGTCTATGCTCAGTGATTTATAAGGTAATTTCGAAAATTCTGGTACAAAGATTGAAACCTATGCTTCCGGGTCTGATTTCTCCTACTCAGTCTGCGTTTGTCTCTGATAGACTTATTACTGATAACATCATTATTGCACATGAGTTAGTTCATAGCCTGAGGACACATTCTTCAATCTCTCTAGACTTCATGGCCATTAAATCAGATATGTCCAAAGCTTATGATAGAGTGGAATGGAGCTTCCTCAAAAAACTGCTGAAGGCGTTGGGGTTCCATGATACTTGGGTTAATTGGGTTATGCTCTGTGTTTCATCAGTTACCTATTCTGTGTTGATCAACAATCAGGCTATGGGAAGCATTATCCCTTCTCGAGGTTTGAGGCAAGGAGATCCCTTGTCTCCTTTCCTCTTTGTGCTCTGCACAGAAAGTCTGACACACCTCTTCAATCAAGCAGAAAAGCAAGGTAAAATTCAAGGTATCCAGTTTTCTACTGCAGGACCTGTGGTGCACCACCTCTTGTTTGCTGATGATAGCTTGTTCCTCTGCAAAGCTTGTCCAGTAATGTGTCAAGAGCTGAGAAGATTGTTGGATGTCTATGAAAAAGCTTCTGGTCAGACAGTGAATACTGCCAAGTCTTCCATTACATTTGGGAAACAGATTGGGGAAGACAGGAAAAGAGACTTAAAAAGTATCTTGGGTATTACAAATGAAGGTGGAGCTGGCACCTATCTAGGTTTACCAGAATGCTTCAGTGGTTCCAAAATTGAAATGCTAGAGTTTCTTAGAACAAGACTGAAGTCCAGAGTCTCGGGGTGGTTCTCTAGGTCCCTCTCTCTTGGGGGCAAAGAGGTGTTACTTAAAGCAGTGGCCATGGCTATGCCTGTGCATGCCATGTCCTGCTTTAAGTTACCAAAGTCCACTTGTACCTCCCTTTCTGGTGCCATGTCTGATTTCTGGTGGAACTCGGTTGAGGAAAAGAAAAAAATACACTGGGTGGGTTGGGAGAAGCTGTGTCTAAACAAAGAAGATGGTGGTTTAGGTTTCAGAGACATTGAAAGTTTTAATCAAGCTCTCCTGGCAAAACAAGCTTGGAAGATTGTTCAGGAACCTGATAGTATGTTGTCCAAGCTTCTCAAGAGTAGATATTTTGAGGATTCTGAGTTTTTGGAAGCTGTGAATGGAAAAAGACCCTCCTTCGCCTGGAAAAGTATTTTACATGGTCGAGACCTTCTCCAAAAAGGTTTGACTAAAAGAATAGGCAATGGTGAGTCCATTCTGGTCTGGTGTGATCCCTGGTTACATGATGGCAGAGCTAGAATCCCTTTGATGAAAAACATTTTCATTGACCTGAACTTATTAGTAAAAGATCTTTTGGATCCAGGGATTAGAAGCTGGGATATGGTAAAGCTTCAGGAGTTATTCTTCCAAGTTGACATTGATCTAATTTGCTCCCTGAAGCCAATTGTCTCGAGACCTGACTTCTGGATTTGGTCAGCTTCTAGAACTGGGGCCTTCTCTGTGAAGTCAGCTTATGAATTAGCTATGGGGTTGAAGTCTTCTGAGGTTATTCATGAAGCGGGTGCTCTGCCTTCCATTAATCCTTTGAAACAGGAGGTTTGGGCTCTTAAGGCTCCTAGGAAGATTAAAAATTTTTGGTGGAGAGCTTTGAGTGGTGCTATCCCTGTAGTGGACAAACTAATTTGTAGGGGGATTAGAGTTGATGCTAGATGTCAACAGTGTGGTTTTGATGGGGAATCTATTAACCATGTTCTGTTCACTTGTTCCCTAGCTCGTCAGATTTGGGCTTTGTCAGATATTCCTATCTCTAGTGGAGGTTTTAATCAGGTTTCTGTGTTTGAAAACTTTGCTTATCTTCTCTCCCTAGTTAATTCCTCACGTTTGGATCTGAAGACTCGAAGAACTATTCCCTGGATCATTTGGACCATTTGGAAAAACAGGAACATGTTCTTCTTTGAAGGTAAACTGTTTTGTCCATTGGGTACCATTATGAAAATTCGTGAAGATGCTTTGGAATGGTTTCTGGCTAAAGAAGTAGAGGATGATGAACTCAAGGACAAAGATCAGGAACCTAAGGCTCAACAAGCTTGGCAGGCCCCTCAAGAAGGTTGGTTAAAGTGCAACATAGGGATTTCTTGGTCCAAGGAGAAAAACATTGGTGGAGGTGCCTGGGTTCTGAGAGACCATACAGGGAAAGTATTACTGCATAGCAGAAGATCTTTTACCCTTTCAGGTGGTATTCAAAGCTTTAAGCTTGAAGTTTTGACTTGGGCAATTCAGAGTGTGAGGGATCATAGGATTTTGAACAAGGTGGTTTTTGCATCTCAGGAAGTGGAATGCCTTGGGGCTGTCATCAGGCCACCAGCATGGCCTTCTTTCCAATACCAGGCCTCGGAAATCTTATTTGCTCTAGAATTTTTTGGTGTTTGGAGATTGGAAGTTGAACTTGCTTCTTCTAATGGGTCAGCTTCTTTGATCTCTGACAGTGTAGTACGTGATGACCGATTCCAGTCTTACGTAGCACAGGGTGAACCAAGGTGGTTGAAGAGTTTGTTTTTATCTGAGAGTATCCCACCCTTGCGTTAAACTCTCGCATTTTTTGTAGTCTATGTGTGTATTCTTTTTGGAGTTCCTTCCCCATGCTTTATTTCCAATGTGTAATGGGAGGTTCAGGTTGTATTTTCTGTGTTGGTGTTATATATAGAAAGGAAATATTCAGATGAAAAAAAAAAAAAACAGAGACATATTTGTTAATCACAGCCGCCACATCGCTGTTCTCAGGTCCACGCGCTTCCCTCAAGTGTGCGTGTTATTCACTTCCGGTGTTTGGAAGATGAACTGTATTTGAAACACATCACCACAACGTTACATAATTGCCTTTTTTTTTCTTTCTTTTTTTTGTTTGACGTTTCAGTTCTCTGTGAAGTTTTTTGGAGGACTTGTTCTGCTTTGTCTGCATTACTATTTTTTAGAATTTTATTAATTGATTATACTGATTGATACCTAACAAAAATAGCAATAAATACGATTATATGTAAAAAATGTCATGAATTATATACCACTCTTTAACTATCATAGCTTTGGAAAAAGTATTGGTCCCGAGGTTGTCAACATCTACTAATGGCGCAATCAATAGCCTTTTTAAACACTCTATTCTTTGCTACTTTTATATATATACTTCGCTTAAAAGATATATACAAATGGAGAAGAATCTTTTTCTACGATATTTAAATCATATACAAATGGAGAGGAATCTTAGTCTTTCAATTTTTAAAAATAATATTTCGTCTCGCATCTGAATAATGTACATTCCACGACACAAGCAAAGTATTGTTATGTTGTTGTCATGTTTCGAATTCGGAATCACCGTAAAGATATGTTGGTTGAAAAGTTGTTAAAAAGACTTAGGTAAGTGATTTTACAAAGGGATTCTAGATGAGGACTGGTGAGCAATCATGATTCCTAAGGAAGTGATTCTCCCCAAAATATGTCTTCTCCACAAAGAAAAAAAAGTAACGCTATTTTGGATCTTTAGATTAGTCAATAAACAAAGAAAACAAATGACTCGACGCAAGTACACCTAATTATCTATACGTGCGACTGGTAAATTTAGGTATCTTTGTTGGTCGAATCTTAACTCAAACTTTGGTTGTCTTCCCAGCTGCATATCCACAAGGACCACAACTCCAAATTTATCTATTATATCAATAGTAATAGTGAGACCAACTATGGACCTTATTTTATAAACCATGCCCTACATGGACCAAATATATGAATTCTCTATTTTCACTTGTTTTGAAAATTCTAGTTACTCTTCTTTTCACAAGTTTATGGATTCTAGAGGATTAAAGAAACAAGCAGCATGCATATAAACAGACACAGAAATGCAAACGACCAAGTGAGAGGACACATGAGAAATACCTAAACTCTAAACTTTTTATATATATCTCAGATTTCAGAAATACAGAGATAGAGATTGTTATTTTTTTTTTTCCTTTTTATAAACGAGATACCAAAATGAGGTCGGAGAGTCCAAAAAGGAGAATGGTTTCAGTAATTGGATAAAGGGAGAGAGAAGAAGGAAGAGAGTAAAAATCAAACCACAAGGGCTCAGTTCCCGTCCTTGCACAGAATAAACAACATCATCACCATCTGGTCATCAATCACTCTCTTCAATTCCTCGATTATTCTATGGCATGTCCTGTAAAAACACATAGATATTTCAACATTTTAAAAGCTTAATTCTTTCAGTGACCATAAGGAAAAACACAGAAGAAAAGGAGGGAAATTGCGATAACCTGCTGGTTAGGATGAGGAGGAGGAGGGGGTTGGTAGCCATGTTGCTGCGGCCTAGGCTGATTATGCATTATCTGCTGCTGCTGCAGGTTCTACATCACAGTTCCGTCACCATTAGACTTCTTCTTTTTAATATTTGGTTTCGCGAATAGTGATTACAATAGAGTTTGTGTGCAAGTGTCAAACCTGGGGTGGTCGTGGACGTCTGTTTGGAGGATAATAGGTTTGAGGAAAAGGATACACTATTTGCTGTGGCCGGATTTGATATTGCTGTGTAATCCGCCAATTTTAATGCGAGGAGTTTAGGAGACATATTTTTAGTTTTTGAGTAAATTTAGGTTGTATAACACAAGAAACTTACTTCGTAACCAAAAGGTGGCATTCCAGGCATTTGCTGAGCTGGACCGAGGTACTGAGGCCGTGCAGCAACAACTGCTTGCAATGGTTTGAAACTCTTTGCATTTGGATTGAGTTTGAATTCCTGATCAGACCCAACGACTCATGATTACGAAACAGAAGTAAATAAAACACACAGTCAACACTTAATCAATTTCGAACAAATTTAAACAAGAAACCTTTGCATTCGGATTAAGACTGGACTTTTCTGATGAGGGCGAAGAATCAATTGACGAGCTTGGTGAGAGTCCAGGACGACTTGATGTTGAAGGAGTTGGGTGGCCGTCTGAACTTCTAGAAGTCGACTGCCCAAGAGAGCTTTCAGATTTGGTTATACCAGAGCCTTGACTGACTTGTCGTTCTCTCTCAGCAGTATCCTTGGATGCAGAGGTTGCACCACCACCAGATATTGCACCTACGTTGATATCTACATTCCACAATACATAATTACATTACACTCACCTCTGCCGTTTTTATTCTAGTTAGAGTTTGTATAACAGGTCACCACTTCTAGATTCCATTCAGCAACTTTAATAAGACTCACTATCAATGAAACATTATTGACCACCACTAGATAGTCAGTTGAGATGAACATGAAGATATATAATAATGTCAGGTTGAGGAAAACGCGAGTCATGTTTGTAAAATTGAAAGGTAACTCTATGTCTACACATTGACGCATCAATTGTTCAAACGGATAAAATGAAATAACGAGGTGAAGGTATGGAAACAGCATAAGAAAGAAGTAGCATATACCTCCATGACCAGAAACTGATTCCTTAGGCGACTGCGTTAATGCAACAGGAAGCCAAAGGACCAATGTTATAAATAATAGAAAAAAAAGGAAACACAAAATGCAATCCGCTCAAATGGGCATAATTAACATGGAGTTGACGTTACTCTGTCATCGTGGGAAACCTCTGGACTATTGTTGTTTCTTCGCTCACCCAGCTGGCTCACACTATTATGCCAAGAGAAACTTCCAACGTGAGAGGCGTCTTTCACATGATTCCCAGACCCAGATGATAAAACCCATAGCCTAACAGCAACTAAAGAGTACCTGATAGTGCTGCGTGGGGCAGGAAAATCTTTTGATTGCTGTTCAGAGATGGAGCAGCTTGGATCTACATTTGTATTACCCCAAGAAGACTGACTGTCACCCTGAAAGAAATGAATAGCAATATCACCATTTGCTCACCAAAGAAATGACTAGTATCAAAGAAGAACTCAACTATACCGATAATTTTTCATAGCCTTTGCTACTAGAAGTTGGCTTCTGGCCATCAGAAGTAGTTGCCCCACCAAAAGTCTGATCGTTGCAAGTATCCAGCAATGTATCGTCCTCCTCATCAAACCCACTGTCATCAAGTCCATCAACTGGATGAACAGAGGAGTATTTACTTTCCTCGTCCATATCAAATTTCCCACTAAGTTCATGGCCTCTTTCCTGTTTAAGGTGTTGACATGAAAGAAAAGTTAGAAATTTCAGCTAATTACAGCAACAAAAAATGAAGGAATCAGGCTGCAAACAAGATCCCCCAAAATTACCTCTGCTACATGAATATCTTGAGTATTCTCTCCCTCAATCTCTCTTGCAATCTTCTGGGCTTCCTCTTCCAGCCCTCTAGTACGAGGACCTCTATTAAGTTTAGTGGTGTAGAGTTCCTCATTGAAAGTGCTCGTTACCCCAAACAGTGACTTGTTCGCCTCAAACTGATTCCAGGCCACCCTACAAGCGGAACACGTCAGCTGAGCAAATTACCAGTAAACTGCCATGTTTTGACATGTATCTGGGAAAGAAGAGCCTAATAACTGCAGAGCAAAGATGGCTCATAAAAGAGATAACTAAGGAAACATTGGTCTTCATAATCTGACGGGCATTCACCAAAGGCTTTACCTCACAATGTGCATAAAAAAATAAATAAATAAATAATCAGGGTCGACAGAGATAGAGAATAGCTTTCCAAAAAGAAATATCTTGGTCATAGCCTAAAAAGTAAGCACAAGAATAATTTATTCATTCCCTTCCATTCTCTTGTCTAAAATGTTTAGCTAAGAAACTGTGGTTTAATGATCTAGCCGAAAAATTATTAAAAATCCAATATAAACATGTGATAGGAATATATATATATATATATGTAATATGCAATTATGCATCTATACCTTTTAGTCGGGTTAAACACATTCTCCATATCTGCAGGCTGTGGAACATCCTCATCAGGTACCCAGGGTTTCAGCTCTCTGTCAGGATCAGCACGATAAGACTTTGATATAGAAGAGTCTGTCAACAGCTCCAGTGACTTCTCACTCTGAACAGAGAGATCCTAAAACCAAGACCAAGAATAAAAGGACAGACAATGTTAAAAGTTCATGTAATCTCTCTGCCATGTAACATATTGACATAAACATAGAATATAAAGTTTCCGCCGTATTTAAGAAAAGCAAGCACACCTTAGCTACAACTTGCACAAGTTCATCCGCAGGAATAATGAGTGTCTTCGAAGGTGGCTTTCTGACAACCTCGTAACGGGATTTATGCCCTCGTAAAGTACCATCTTGAATCAAGTGTGCCATCTTTAGAATGATCCCTGGAAGTTTCAGACAATTAATAAATGGCAAGGGAAAAGAGTGCCTTTTATGTTTTACATCTCTAGTGAAAACTTTCTGATTCAGAGCCTCACCAAAACCCTTCTCCACCTCAGCAGCATGAAATATACCACTATACACCGATCCATTTTTAAGATAAGCTTCCACGTGATGCCCGATCTTACATGTTGTGAGGTACATTAACCGATCCCGGAAAGGCGTCTCTAAGCTTCCAGTTTTCCCATCCAATGCTGAATATATATCACGAGCATGAGAACTCCGTACCTGACCTTGCAGAAAAATTAAGAATATCAACAGCTAACCTGAATTTGCAGGTTCTGACTTTATAGAAGGCGCCTTATTTGAAACTTCCTCTCTTTCACCTCCTTTCTGTTGAGCTCCATTTGTTGAGGATTTTGGCTGAATAACAGGTTGTGTATTCATTGCAGCCTCAAACTGTTCAAACCAACAAGGAAACACAGATAAAAAATCGATCTAGTTAGGCAAAAACAAATACATCATGTACATAAAGAAGTAGTATACTGTTCTGCAAGCTTCCCAATAGAGGAGAAAAGAAATCTTCATAGATCTTGAAACATGGGAACAAACAATAGTATCATCAAAACAAAGTACGATTTGCAGTAATCAAATTTTGCATTTAAACCTTTACACCCCATGACTACTATCAATCAAGAAAATACAATCACATAATAGCCTCGCCATTGTAGTCAAAGAACTATAATCGAAATCTGGCTTCATACATCAAACAGCACCGATTATTCCAAAGAACAGTGGGTGCTCATTTCAACGATTACCCCACCTGGATTTAACCAACCACAATCGAAACAAAATCAAAGAGATTCGACACAAAGCAAAGAGTGTATTGCAGGAAAATCAATGATACAGTCAAGAAACGCGACCTCTAAAGTATTTGTAACTTGAACTACGACATTCCAGTATAACAAACCCTAAATCGACCACCTAAATCACCAAATTCGCAAAAATCTTCCAAGAACAATGACGCGAGAAAATTCAATAAAGAAAAACCGAAAGACAGAAACCTAAGAAGATGATCCTCACCTCGATAAGCTAACGCGATCAGAGAAGAACCAAGAGTGCACAGCAACAAGCGAAAATGCTTCGAAGAGAGATGATTCCGGTAACTTGTAGCGCAGCGAACTAGGGTTTCGAAGAGAGCTGGGGTTCACAGAGTGATTGGCGAAGAGAGTGACGATAAAAGATTCACCATGAAACTTAGCGCGAAAGAATGATCGGAGTTGAGTAAGCTCTTTGATTTTTGCGAGAAGCAAAAATGTTGAAAAAGAAACAAGTGCTGCAAGAAACAGATCGTTGTGTAAGCTTTGATCGTCTACGGTGAAGTGCACAGTAAACTAATAAGTGGCCTTTTAACTATATTTGGGCCCATTAAACATTATGGGCTCAATATGATCTGATGTTCTTATTTTGTTATTTAACTTTCCTATTTCAAAATTTTATAATATTTGTTTATGCAATGCTAATTATTAAATTATGACCAAATCCAGCAAATCCTAGTCTGAGAATGCAAAAGCACATCAATAAATTATGCACAGAGCACATCAAATTCATTCGAGTAATCTTTGACCTTAACCAAATCAAGCATAGGTAAACGATTAGTGAACCTTAGAGCATGATTAATGGGGTATCTTTAGGGGTTCTTTAGGGGATCATTGAGTAAAATATAATGAAGAATAATTATGATTAATGGAATAGTGAATGGTTCGGACCTTAAATTGGCATCTGAAGAAACCCTTAAGGTTCGATGCGTGTTCGATTGGTATTGGTCCAAACTTAAATATAAAAGCGATATTTTTATTTTTCTTCATTTCTCCTCTTTATTTTTTTTCTCGTTCTCTCTGCTTTCTGTAACGACGAAAACAAAGTGCCATGAGAGACGAGTTGACTGAATCTCTCGAGTTCAATCGATTCAGCTTGAATCGATTGTTTTAATCTTAATTTCGTCAAAATTTTCATCTGTTTGAGACCAGATTTGTGTGGAATCGGGTGATTTTGGACTTCGGTGAAGATTTGACGATTCCGATGTCACTGAAATCGGAGGCGGAGGGTTCTTCCTATGGCCGTAAGGAGACGGGTCCGACCACTATTGAATCGCCCAATGAAGGTTCGTCAATTTTAACTCTGATGTCTTGCATATCGGCTCCTGGTTTCTAAATAGGGTTTTCTGGATTTGTGTTTTTTTTAAGATTGTGGCATTGGCGAATTTGTTACCTGTTGATGATTCCGTTGATGAATTGGACAGCTATATGTATCAGACGATTCAGACGGTAAGTTTCAGCTTCTTCCTTGTCTTTTATGGTTCTGTGTATGTTCATGAGTGTGAGTTATAACTGGATTCTTCGTTTGAACAAAGATGGGGACTTTTCTGTCTCATAGGCTAGATTATAGGCTTAACAGAATGATAAGTTCTGAATGTTTTTCTTGCTTCTTTAATTTGAATGGTATTTATTCAGGTTGGGCACCAGATTTTAGTGAGTTATGCAGAATGTATGAATGTAGCATTGGTTTCTCTTCTTGTCTCCAATGCTTTGGGTGGTATTGTTGATCCGTCTTATACACTGAGCTTGCCATTTTGTTGGCTCTTCTGGTTGGAGTATTCGAGTGTATCATGGGGATTTTAAGGTAATCCTAGTCTTCTTTATAATTGCTACTCTTTTAGTATGTCCTGTTTTTATTGTAGTGTTACAACAAGTTATTCCTTTGTGTTTCCAACTCAGGCTTGGATGGCTTATTCATTTCATAAGTCACTCCTTCTGGATGTTATTCCTTTGTGTTTCCAACAATATTAACGTTTACTCTTTCTGGATGTTTACCATTTTAGGTGGACTATGAAGGGGCTATGTTCCTGTGGCGTGTGGACAAGAGAGATTTTTCACTTTGGACCATCACTAGCACCACTACTTTGTTCCTTGGAATCGAGATAGGAGTCCTCATTGGTGTGAGTATGTTCAGATTCAATATTTGCGCAACTAATCTGATACATGCCACTCCTTTTCTATGAATGAACTAGGTCCAACATATAACAACTATATATAGACTAATTTATAACAATATACAAACTTGAATATGTTTGTATTTTTTTTTCTCGATTTTTTTAAAAATTTTTTTTTTTTTTTTTTTTTTTTGGTCTGAAATTTTGTTAAATATTTTAAATTTCCTAAATTATGTAAAATAAAATATTTAAGTTTTTTTAAGGTTCCATCTTATTAATTTGAATATGTTTTGTTATTTTACCTTATTTATTAGTATAATTATGTAAAATAAATAATATAAAATAAATAATAGTTAATAGATTAAAAAAAACAATTAAATTATGTCTAATGATCCCCATTAGGGGATCACCATTACAAAGGGATTTTTCCAAAAAAGTTCTTAGGAATCATTAGAGTATTTAATTAATATAATTATTATTAGTTTATTCAAATGATCCCCATTAGGGGATCACCATTAATCATGCCCTTAGAGCACCTAAATGGTTCTGCGCTTGAAAGTCAACAATAACTCTTCAAATATCTGTGAGCTTGAATCTGTGCTTTAAGAAAAAAACATTAATTGGCATGTGGTCCCAACTGTTCAGAACTAAACTAATAAGCCCAATGGGCCTAAAACACAGATTCAAGCACACCACAATACAAAGCAAAAGGAAATAAGAGAAGCGTCTACAGATAGATTGATATATATATATCAATCAAAACAGAGATTTTGTGGCATCAAAATTGAAGCTTTGTTTGGAATAATGGCGTCAAACCCCGATCTTCGGAGGGACTTGGTAGAAGAGGAGATTCTCCCTAGGATTACAATTTCATCTCTTGGAGCAATTCGTTCTACTTGCAGAAACTGGAACTCTTTAACCAAAAAACAAATTCTTGGGAAAGCAGAAGCGAGGAAGCAGTTTCTAGGATTCATGATGATGGATTACAAGCTTTGTTCCTTCAAATTCGATCTTGAAGGATTTACTGATCCGTTGATAAAGCAAGTAAGTATGTTTAGCCAAATCGAGATGTGGCGAGTCTATCACTGTGATGGCTTATTGTTATGTGTAGTTAGGGGTAATAAAGGGCTTGTTGTATGGAATCCTTATCTGGGGCAAACCAGATGGATCCAACCCAGAGAAATTTTCCACGCTTCCGATGTTTATGCTCTGGGTTATGACGACAACCGTAACCACAAACTTCTCAGGATTTTCTACGAGTCTGGTAATGTTTTGGGTTACGAAATCTACGATTTTAGCTCTGATTCTTGGAACGTTGTTTATGTGACTCCCTTCTGGGTTATAAAGTCTCATCAACGTGGAGTCACTTTGAAGGGGAATGCTTATTTCTTGGCTCGAGATGTAGTAGAGACCAACGATATTATACTCTGTTTTGATTTTACAACAGAGACATTTGGACCGCCTCTGTCTCTACTTTATGACCATTTTAATGTGTCTCTGTCTTGTGTTGGAGACGAGCAGTTAGCTTTTTTGTATCATGGCTTTGAATTTGATGGTGTGGTTGAGATTTGGGTTTCAGACAAGATTGATCCCAGTTTTGCATCGTGGACCATGTTTTTGAGACAGCATTAATATTTGCAATCGTGGTGCGAGTTTTTTCATCGACGAGGAGACCAAAGTTGTTGTGGTTTTTGATCTAGACCAGCCTAAATGGAACTGGACCTGTCGCTACCATGCAGCTTACATCATTGGACAAGATGGATACTTTAAAGCTTTGGATATCAGAGAAGCCCCGAATCTCGGGGAACCTGACGAAACTGGATATACTTGGCCTCACCATTGTATTCCACTTGTGTGCCCTTCGTACCTTCCTAGCTTAGTGCAACTTCAAATTGACCAGCCGGGCAAAGCCAAAGAAAGTGATTATTAGTTTAGTTTGTACGAGTGATTAGAAAAAATATGGTGCAGCCATCAATGACATGTTTTTGTTTTTGCTTCTTCTTCTTGTGTTAATTACCTTTGGTCTTTAGATCACTAACCTTAGCCATTAAGAACGTTTAACTTTACCATTTCAAAGTTGATAGTATTTGTTTTATGCAATGCTTTTAGTAAAAACAAAAGAGATAATTCTTAGAGCTTTTAACACATAAAATATATGGGCCTCCGATTTACTTTTATATATATCATTTGTGAAAGAATGATTTAATTAGCAAGAACAAAGAGGTTTATCGAAGCAAAACATACAGTACTTAAAAATGAACTTTTAAAGCGTAATGGTTTGCTTAATGATGGGGATAATGTTAAATTATAGATTTCAAAATGGTACTTAAAATCTAAGTGCTTAAGCCATGAAGGAGACAGAAAGGTGGAAAAAGAAGAATTGATAGACTTAGTTGGAAAAACAACTCTATAAAGTTTTAATTATTATTTAATTGTTATAAGTTTGAATTTACATACTACATGCTTCATTTACATGTCTCATCATCACTTGTTTTTGTAGTTAAAAACCACTTTATACCTTTTTTTAGTTTCGAAGGTGCAATATGCTAATTGTCACCATAAAGCTAGGCATGATCACAATTTTCAAATTTAAGTAAGCAAAGCATCACCTTTTACTAAATTAACAGACAATTCAAGCTATTTATCAGTGGTTCTAGCTATGAACCAATAAACAATTAAAGGAACAAACATTATACTTAGTGGTCCATTTTTTTCATTTTAACTCACTACAATAAAATTGGTATGTCCCATAAAAATGTATAAATTATATCATGGACTGCACATTTTATTTGGTCAAATCTTATAGCTACCGATTTATACTAGTCTCGGCACGGTGTCAATCATTTGGGTAGAGATTAATTTGACTCACATTGCATTCTCATAACAAAAAAAAAAAAAAAACGCCAGGTTTTTTACTATTACTTTTTAACCCTAGTATTTTTAAATTGGAAATGCAACATATAGTTTTGAATACAGGTAACTGATCATCGAGTTTATGTCATTATTATTATTTTTTTTTGTCTCATGGGGTATTTTACTTATAACAAATAGGTTATAAGATATATATCCATAGCTATAAGATACATTCCAAGACATTAAAATGGAAAAAAGAGACAAGCTAATCAAACTATATAATACTATCAAACAAAAAACCAAAAAAACACACAGTGATTCACGTGGTATGGTAAAAAAATAATATTTGTAGTATCCGAATCTGATCATTCATCGCTGTAAAACCTTTTTTTTCAATTGTCTCATAGTACTACTCCTATTGTTTTAGCTGTCTTAAAAAAATAAAGAAAAAAATATATATTTCAATTTTAAAAATGGTAACAAAATTCCACAACGCAGTTAATTCTCGCCCGTTGCTTCACGCCGCTCCTGTGACGAATCTGACATATATACTCGTAAGCCGTAACTATTCCTTTTTTCGTTTGGCATTTTTATTCGCTTAAAAAATGTTTAAATTTGATTTATGGCTAATACATTTCCCAAAGTCACTTTATGAAATACTTGTAATTCACAGATAACAAAATTAAATTATTAGCTGTTTATTAAATTTTTTTTCCCTTGATGCAGAAATCATTTAACAATGCACGTGTCAATCTCTGATCACGCCCTGGATATGTTGCACGGATTCATAATTCTTATAGTATAAACATACCTAAAAAGCCAATCATTTAATTTGTTGCTGACATTTGTACTTTATAAAAAGCAAAAAACGTGAAAAAAGTAAAGAAAACAAATTAAGAGAAGAGGGAACAGATAAAAAGAGCAAAATAAAGAAGAGAATATTATTTGAATTTTTTTTGCTCCAATTTACATCACTTTCCTAAACCTTAAACGTCAATAGCATAAGATGATAAGAGTATAATTTTAAATTGATGAAATTTGACTTAACCATTTAAAAAAAAATTTGATTAACTATGTTTTTTTTTCAATTACTTTTTCTTAATAGTAAGCAAAATTATACAATTACACATTCAAATACAAAATTATCTGAAATTAAGTAAATTGTTGTGTATACAACGCATAAAATGTAAAAAACATTTGTGTGAATAAAAAATAGCAAGTTTGTTTTTGAAAAAAAAAACTAATTAAATTTATGGTTTAACAATAGTCCTTATTACATCCACGAAAAAATGATGTAGCTTACCACTTCTATTTTCAGCTAAAAACACTTATTCATTACTAATCAAAGTAAAATAAAATTTAACTATAACATCTAGAAAATTCGGAAACAAACGCTATAAAAGCTGTAGAATTTTTCTGTTGGTTTACCAATAAAAATCTCATACTCAATCCATTATTATATACTAAAGTTAATAAGAAGAATCTGAAAATGGCTAATACTTAAAAAACAAAGAAGAAAGACTAGAGCTTTATATAGAAGGAACACACACCACTTGTGCAAAAAAAACTTTCGCAGTGTCCAACGATCTCAAAGCTCCTCTCTTTCTCTCTCTCTCTCTCTCTTTAACCATTTTGCTTCTGCATTCAGCTTCGGATTTTCAGAAAGTGTTCAAGAGTGTTTCTCACTCAATCTCTCTCTCTCTGACAGAGCTTCAAGCCGCAAGAAACGGACCTAAAAATAGTGTTTTTAATGCGGAGTCGTTTCTAGGGTCTGATCTACAAGATCCTTTTACCCTAATTTCTCGCTCCTGTAACGGTTCTATTCCTTCGCTTGCCGTCATTTTGACCTCTTCAATGGTGTGGCAGAGAGAGAGCAAATCGAATTTTAGAAACTTTATAGTGTAGTGCGTAACTACTGTCGCAAAAGGGTATAATCATTTCGCAAAAAGGTTTCTCATTTCTTAGATTTGATTGTGTCTTTTGCAGAGAAAGTGATTTTGGGCTTTCGCTTTCGTTATTTCTCAGGTTGAATTGAAACTTTGTGGGGTTTTGAGGAAGGGAGATGCTGACGTGTATAGCTTGTTCGACCAACAATGGTGGATCTAAGAGGCAAGGGGAAGATGAGGAAGAAGAAGAAGACAGAGTTATTGGAACGCCGAGGTCTAAGCAGGCTGTTAAGTCTCTGACGTCACAGGTATATAAAAATTGTTCCTTTGTGTCACTTTCATGAGCTTAGTGGTGGAAAATGAGAAAGGAACTCTGAGATGGGACCAGTTTGGTCTTTGTTGGTTTCTGTTTGGGAGCTAAGAACAAATTAAGAAGCCAAATTTATATACTTCTACTCTTTGGCTTCTGATATTTCACGGAGTTGGGAAATTTAGCCCGTGACTTTCAGTTTTTATGATTATTGTGTACTCAGTTTTGTCAAAATCATGTGATTCTTGTATGTGTGTTTTCAGATAAAAGACATGGCAGTGAAAGCATCAGGTGCTTACAAAAGCTGCAAACCGTGTTCAGGGTCGTCAAACCGGAATCATAGCCGAAACTATGCTGGTTCGGATGTTGCTTCGGAGTCTGGGAGGTTCCGTTATGCGTATAAGAGAGCAGAAAGTGGATGTTCAACACCGAAGATACTGGGGAAGGAGATGGAGGCAAGGTTGAAAGGGCTTTTGAGTGGAGAAGGAACACCTGAATCCACAAGTGGCAGGACAGAGTCCACAGTGTTCATGGAGGAAGAAGATGAGCCTAAGGAGTGGGTTGCTCAAGTGGAGCCTGGTGTCCTCATCACATTTGTGTCATTGCCGGAGGGAGGGAATGATCTCAAGCGGATTCGGTTCAGGTAATTTAACTGTTCTGTAGCATTTACACAAATTAAAATTGGAATCAAGATGTATACATCCTGTTTCCAGTCTGGGACATTGAAGATGATACTCAACTGAAATGATCGAATCCATTGATTTGATTTTGGAAACTGAGATGTTTGTTTCTTAGCGACAAGTTATGAGAAGTGTTGATATTAAGGATATTAGTCCGTGAGATTTCTGTGTGGGAAACTGTTTCTGCTTGCATTTTTCTTGATTCAATTGAAGTGGTCCCCAAACATTTGTTGTAATTAGGAGAACCTGTACATCCTTTTGTCAAAAAGGGTTTTTGAGATGTGGGTTTATATTTTGGTAGTTGAATCCAGTTCACAACTTAAATGGTTTCCCCAAGAACAATAGTGTGGGGGAAGCATGTGGTACATGTTTGGTAAATTCTTTTTGCAGATGAGACATCTATGAGAATGAGAGTAAGCATGATCTAACTAACTTTCTTCATGGCCTCATTAAAGACGGACACTTTAGCTATTAAGGATTGATATCTCTTAGACTTTGTGATGATTGTAGCAGATCCAGAATGTAGTGTTGAACCTAACACTGTTTGCTATTGATAGCAGTCAGTTACAAGCTAAAAGAATGGAAAGTAAGAGAGTTGGTGATGGATTGATTAGAATCAGAAATTATGAGAGAATTAAGGGAGTGATGAGAGTTTTTCAAATTTGTTAGTTATGGATTTCTATTTAATAAGCTCTTTGCAAGAGCAATAGGGCATGTTGGTTTCCATTTGAATAATTGGCTTCATCATCTCTTGTTTTGGGCGTTTCTTTGTGACACTCTCTTTATTCTGTCATTTATTGTCATGGTCTTCTGTATTGTACATATATGCTTAAGTCACCTCCTAGTCTGTTGATTTCATCAAACTTCTTCTGTTGCTTGCAGCCGTGAAATGTTTGATAAATGGCAAGCTCAAAAGTGGTGGGCAGAGAATTTCGACATGGTTACGGAACTGTACAATGTGCAGCAGTACAATCAGCAGAGCGTCCCGCTTCCAACTCCTCCTAGAGCTGAAGATGGGGTATATTCTTTTTTCACCTCTTAATACACATCTCCATTCATCAAAACCAGTCTCGATTCTTTAAGGTCTAACTATAACCAACTAAAAAATCTGTTTACCAGAGCTCCGGAATCCAGTCGAAGAAGAAGATTTCAGCAACTCCGTCTTTGAACAAAGAATGCCCTCGAGGAAAAGGCACACAAAATCAGTCTGGGAAGAACAGTCCAGAAACTCCACGGCTGAACAAAGAGATCCCTCGAGGAAAAGGCTACTCTTCTTCTAGTTCACTCCCTCAACAACCAACAACTCAAACACAAAGTCGATTCCATGATTCATCTGGTCTTGCCACGACGCAAAAACTATCTAGCATAAGTGGTACCAAAACCGAGACATCATCAGTTGATGGGTCAGCAATAAGTAGATCATCAAGGGAAGAAGAAGAAGCAGATCATTCAGAGGAGCTTTCAGTAAGTAATGCAAGTGACACTGAAACAGAATGGGTGGAACAAGACGAAGCCGGTGTGTACATCACAATCAGAGCTTTACCAGATGGGACTCGTGAGCTTAGACGCGTCCGCTTCAGGTAAAAAAAAAAAAACACTACACATTTCTCTTCCCATAAGCCCTCTAAAAGCAAACCACTTATCAAACATTGTCCTTGTGGTTGTTGTAGCCGAGATAGGTTTGGAGAAACAAATGCAAGATTATGGTGGGAGCAGAACAGAGCTCGGATACAACAACAATACTTGTGATGATGATTGGATAAGCTCTCCAGAGAAACCTGACACAGCAAAGCAACACTTTTTTTCTTTTCCTTTTATGTTTAATGAAGAAAAGCTACACATTGATGAAAACAACTTTGGTTTCTAGATAATGCATCTACTTGATTTTGTTGGTGATTGTTAGTAAATCTCCTCTTCAGTATACTCTTCATTTATCCCCATCTAAATCTGTATAAATATAAAAAGAGGTTCCAGATAACATTCTATTGATCAATAATGAATGCTGCTCATGACTTAAGCAACAGTAAAGCCCCAGAAAAGGGGGCAAAACTGTAAAATCGCAGTCTCACATGACTTTTTTGGTGAGTTTATCTACAAGGGCATAAAGGTCATTTCGGGTTTATCCAATGAGTGAATTTCGAACCAATTTGTAGTAGACGCGTGAGAGAATAAAACCTCTTCTAAGCCGTACCCTTCTCTTCGTCCTCCTTCTCTGTACTCGAAACCCTAGTGCTCTTTGTTTCTCTGATTTTTTAGGGTTTAAGAGCCGAATCGTCATCTAGCTTGCGCGAATCGTGATTCGTTTCGCTAGATTCTCTTATCGATTCTCTGTTTTTGTGGTTTGCGATTATTCGATCGGTAATGGTGACTGAGTCTAGAACTGGTGATAATCGGGTGATGGGTCTCGATGTTGAAGCTAGAACGATGATTGAATCGATAAAGGAAATTGTGGGTAATCACTCCGACGCTGATATCTACACCGCTCTGAAAGAAGCTGATATGGATGCTCACGAAGCTATAACGAAGCTATTTCATCAAGGTTTTTCTCTCTTTCTCACTTAGACTCTGATAGGGTTCTTTACATTCTGATGTTAAAGTTCTGAACTTCTGATTGTGATCATGAGGAATGCTGAGATATCCTTCTTACGCTCTTACCATTATACATGAGGCGTATGTAGAATGCTATAGTTTAGTTTATGTGAAGTTTCGGGTTTTGGTATTGTTTTAGGACTTCTGTTAATAATTCGATAGAAGGGTTCCAGTTTCCAGTTGATATTTGTCAATTCTCTCTAGAATTCTCTCATTTGTTATTGTAACCATTACTTTTTTCGTTCGCTAAAGCCTTTCTTTTGCGCAGATCCATTTCACGAGGTGAAGAGAAGAAGAGACAGGAAGAAAGAGGTACTTTGTTCGCAGTCCTCTATTTGAACCATTGTTCCAATGCTATCACATTAGAATTATTCCAGTCTGATTTCCTACTAGAATCTACACTCTGTTTGAAAAAGGTGACTGGCTTTTTCTTAATTTTAGTAGCTCTAATGTTACTAGTATATCGCCTCAGGTGTCTATTAGTGCCTAGTATTTATTTTGAATGGTGATTCCATATATCCTCGTTATGATACTTAATCCTTTTTCGTGCCTTTTACTTGGTGGTCTAAAACTTTCCCTTTTTACTAGCAATTCTAGTAGTTTGTTATTTTAAAAAATCCCTGGAGATCTTCAGGATCCTTGTTTTTTGTTTGCGACTTCATTTTGGAAGTCAGCTTCACTAGGTTGCTCTGAGAAAAAGGGTGTTGTAAATCTTGGTCCTGTATAACCTCTGATTTTTTAGGGCGTGTCATTTGGCTTCAGGATGCAGTAATTGTTGAGCCTGCCGACAGAAAGAAACCTCTTGAAAACGCTACCAATGAAGTGAAAGTTCATACGCAGCCTGAAGATAATGTTCGGAGGGGAGGCTACAATAGGAATGCCTTTTCAAGGAATGCTGCTCCACGGAATGCCTTTCCTAGGAACGCTGCTCCTCGAAATGCCTTTTCTAGGAATGCTGCTCCACGAAATGCCTATCCTAGGAATCCTGCTCCTGGTAAATCAATGAGATAATATAATTGCCAGTTATGCGTGTGCTAGAATCTCTTAACTTGTCTTTGATGACTTGTTAACTGCTCCTAAACACTATCTGTGTAACGGGGCATGTAATACACTGGGATTGACCCCAGAAAACATATGCTGGTCAAGAACAAATAGAAGAATTTGGGGTGTACTGCATGTTTAGCTTTAGTGTGGTTTTTTTAATCTTTATGATTGCTGTGCTGCCTTTAAGTTTCATTTTATGTATTGACTATGTTGACCTAGATATGTTGTTTTATATATCTGAATGTTTGTTTAATGTTAGTGCAGGATCTAACAGAGAGTTTCGCGTCGTTAGAGACAACAGGTCTAATCCAAATGTAGATGAAGAGTTGAAGCATTCGTCCACCCAGTCTCCTGGAGCAAAAATTAGCAAAGTGGCAACAACTGCGAACAAAAAAGGGTATATTTCGTCAATTTTACTTTATCGTGTTATTGTTCTTATTCTGTCATGTTCTATGCGTGACTTGCCTTGTTTTGTTTTCTTATGCATGTGTAATTAGCTCGATGTGATCCTCTTTAATGATTGATTTCTTTTAGTTCCTTTAGCTGTGCTTTTGTAAAACTTAGTAAAGTAGGAGGTTTTGAGACAATAAGAGGTTTTGTGGCTTTTATTTTTGGTAGACGGATAAAAAAATGCTTATGTTCAGTTGTTAGGCATTCCACTGCAATTTTCCACGCACATGTTGCTTTTTGGGAAATGTTTACTCTGAAAGAAATTATTCAAGAATTTTGAGAGAAAGCTATAATGAACTCAAATTCGGCTAATATGATTGTTGTTCTATTTTAATTCTTTTACAGCTTGAGAGGTGGCTTGGGAAATCATCGCTCTCCTGGGACTCAAGATTTGACTGACGATTGTAGTGCGTTAGCAGATGTCAGGCAGGCTGAAATTGCTCCTTTACACCGTCCTATAAGTAAAGAACTCTCTGATGGAAAGCAGACAGTCCGTGGAATTACTTCGCCATCAACCAATTCAGTTCTTGGTGTCTATTCGTCTTCCACAGATCCAGTTCATGTGCCATCTCCTGTTTCTAGATCATCACCTGTGGGAGCTATCAAACGTGAAGTAAGGGGTGGAGGTTTCGGTGGAAAATCTTCTGAAGTTGTTGGTAAAGATCCATCTGCTGGCTCTTTGTCAGGGTCCTCTACTAGAAAAGATGGGACTCAAAATACATATCGACCATTTTCACCAAATTCTAAGACTGATCAACTTAGTCAAACTACTGCACGAGAGTCAGTTGTGGCCAGCGGTGTCGATAAGAGTAGGTCTCTTCTGAACAGACAGCGTGGGAATAGGGGAAACCAATATGCTAGAACACAACAACAAGTTGGTGGTCATGCGAAAGGTAATTTATATGCATTTAGTTATCAAATTGAATGGTTGATGTGCAATTTTGCTGCAACTATGTTGCTTAAGGCGGCACTTTATTTTCCTCAGTCTCCTTTGGGATCCTATCATCCTTGTCTTTTTTAATCTATTGTTATTGGGAGTCCTGGTGAATAGCCATTTCTTGTCATCACTTCTGATATTCATGATCAACCTGGACTTAATGCAGGATTCTCTCAGAACAAGGAGTGGAAGCCTAAAACAAATCAGAAATCTGTTGGCCACAACCCTGGAGTAATTGGAACACCTACAAAGTCTCATGCTCGACCTGTTGATAATTCCAGAAATTTGGAATCAGAAGCTGTTAAGTTGCCAGATAAGCTTTCGCATGTCCACATCAGTGAAAGTCAGAATGTCATCATCGCAGACAATATCCGCGTCCCGGAGAGTGACCGCTGTCAGCTGACTTTTGGTAGCTTTGTTCAAGAGTTTAATTCTTCAAGAAATTCAGCATCTACTTTCCAGGAATCATGCTCTTCAGAAGAACTTAGAGAATCTAATCATAGGTAAGTCCTGACAGTTGGTGGTATTGTTTCTTTTTGGTACATTTCCGAGAAAGTTTGAGCAGTGATTCCCTTAAGTAACTTGGTGAAATTGTTGACAGTTTGCCAGTTATTTCTCCTGAGGCTTCAACAGATGGTCCGGGCGCTAAGCCTATCGATGAACATGTCAGTATTTCTGAATCTGACTCTCCTGTCTTGGTGGCACCTGAGCAACAGTCACCAGAACAGGAGGAGGCTCGTAGATCTGAGAACTTAAGTGAGTACTCAGGAATTCAGTTGCTCGATAGGAATGGTCCAACTTATACTCCTGTAGAGTTTGAACAGCAGCAAGACCCTCCCGAGTTGCAAAAGTTTTCTGTAAGTTTTCTTGCAATTGCAAATTCTAAAAGTTCAAGGCAATACATTCGAAATGACACACTCTTTCTTTGCAGCAGGCATATGATAATCAGGGTAGTTATGACTTCCCGTATTTTAGTCCTGTAATCAATGAAAACGCACGGGGACAAGGATTACCAACTCCGCAAGAGGTAATTTATCTTTCTGTTGTTACTGGTTTGCCAGCATGAGTGGAGGCTCAAGAGTCTTAGTTTTCTCTGAGCTCCTCTTTGAGCAGTCAACCCTGTAGTTGTCATAGTTATCTTTGCATGTCATTAGCAAGGGAAAACTGACTTGGTATCCTTTTACTAATGCAGCAGGCATTAAGTAATCACATGGTAAACAATGCCCCTTCTTCTTCAATTCCCATGTTGCAGCAACAACAACAGGCATCTATGCAACAAATGTACCCGCAGGTTCATGTTTCGCATTTCCCCAATCTCATGCCTTATCGTCAGTTCCTTTCCCCAGTCTATGTTCCCCAGATGCCCATTCCAGGCTACTCAGGAAACCCAGCAGGGTATTCACACCCATCAAATGGCAATAGCTATGTGCTGATGCCTGGAGGCGGCTCTCATCTCGGTTCAAATAATGTCAAGTATGGCATGCAGCAATTCAAACAAATCCCAACAGGTGGGCCTACAGGGTTTGGGACTTACAACAACCCTAATGGGTACCCCATGAATTCTCCGAACGTTGTTGGAAACCCTACGGGACTCGAAGATTCATCTCGCATGAAATACAAAGATGGAAGTATGTATGTTCCGAATCCTCAGGTATGAGTATGTTCCACACTTCCACTTAATGAACATCAGGTTTTTGTCTATTTGTTTAGTTCTGATATCTGTTTCTTTATCTGCCACAGCAGGCAGAGACTCCTGAGATTTGGATGCAAAACCCGAGAGATCTTTCAAACCTTCAGCCTCCTCCATATTACAACTTAGCTGGACAAACGCCTCATGGTACTTATTTATCATCCCATACAGGCCATCCGTCCTTCAACGCCGGTACTGCAGCATCGCAATCACCTCACATGCAGTTCCAGGGTGTCTACCACCCGCCACAGGCTGGTCCAATGGGGAATCCTCACCACATGGGACCTGGGCTTGGTGGTAATGTTGGAGTTGGAGTCGGAGTTGTGCCTTCTCCTCCTCCATCTCAAGTTGGTACCTATCAGCAATCACAACTTGGTCATCTGAACTGGCCAGCAAACTTCTGAACAAAATCTAACCTTGTCTAATGGATTATAATAGCCTAAAGCAAATGTTTTTGTGACCAAACTCTTGTCTTATCATCTTCTTTATTTAATGAAAAGAAAATGTCACCTCTTGAATCTCTTAAATATAAATTAATGTTAGTGAGTTAAGTATGTTCTCTTGAATTTAAGTGAAATCAAGCGAGCTCGTAAATTTAAAATGCTATCAGCTCTCAACAGTTTTAACAATAAATGTATGTCTCCTTCCATATCCCATCATCTATAACAGGTGCAGGTATGGTGTTATCATGTATAGCAAGTCAACGTTACAAGGTAAAGTCCTGTCCATGCTCCTCAAATATTTTAGTATTGCTATAGTTTCTGTCAAGTCGAAGAACCCTACAATGCATGTGATAGTGTTTTTGTAAGTGTGTAGAACCATGTGAGTTAAAAACATTGTAACTTGCTCCCTAGTCCTAGTGATTCCAATTGTCAAATGGTCTACAAGTATTAAAGAGAAATTAGAGTTTTGTTTAGCTGTTGAATCTTCTTCCCATGAGTTATGTGTCTTATCTGTCCAATCTCTTCATATTCCCTTATTAAATTCTTGATGGAGAATCATTAGTTGTTGAGCTTCACCTAACTTTCCTTTAGATTATAAAAAAACAAATATTCTTAATCAGAACTTGTTGAAGCTAAGCCTATCATAGCTAGGTAGTTGATTATCTCCTTGATTACTTTTGTTTTTTAGGTGTCATTACACACTTTGTTATCATAACAAACAGAATCTAATTGATGGTTTTGTTGACATATTTAGAGAACTAGTAACTTAGTTTTGGGGAGGTGGGTCGTCTTAATTGCTTATAGCCTAATTGCTTATGGATTTTTCTTGCTTCTCTTAGCTAGGTCCAAGCTTTCTTATCTCCTAAGTCATACCTTATTGAGAAAATGATTACTCTATCTGAATTTGAACTTTTACTCTTTTTGTTTCATTTCTTGACCGGTCTATGGTAAATTAAACATGGTTTTTCACTATTGTCTTCACTAAGTATCAATAATTGGTACCACGAAAGCTCAGGATTGGCTTGAGATTCTGATTTTTCTTGTAAGAAGAATTACAAGAGTTTGTGAAAGTGGTAATAATGGTGGCTAGAGCCTAGAGTAGAGTCTCTACTTGGAAGCTTGGGATTACTCAGTTAGATAACCCGCATGTAGTATTGAGAATGATGACCAATTTGGCACTTGACCCTATTTTTGATCTAACATTTCATAGAAAATTATAAGAAATTGAGAAGAATGGGCTACTTTTTAATTTAAAATCATCAGTTCTCTTTTCTTTTCTTTTTTAATAAGTCAAAAGGTCCCATGATTGGTTTTGGAGATTTAATAAGCATGTTCCTTAATCTCTTCTAACAAAATCATCTTATCTTTGTATATGAGACGTAATTGTAACTTTAGTCTATAACGTTGTTGGTGATTGTTGTCAACATGACATGTCATGTCAGTAGTACACAGATAGTGGAGTGATTCATAGACACTCATGAACCAACATGCATGTATATGGTAACTGGTAAGTATATCTTTAAACCTGATTGGGCAGTTTTAGCAAAATATGAATATGGAAGGGTTCTGTTAAAAGAGTTGGACCGTGTGCTCTCAAGCTATTTGATTAAAATGGAATCTGCTTTTTGCTGTTGCATGCACCAACTCAAAATTATGATGTGATCAGAATCTTTTGTCTATCGATTTCCACACATGCGTAGAATATTACCTATATAGTTCTTTATATATATGTATATATAAGAAATTAATCTATATAACTTTTTTTTTTTATCGGACCAACCATCTATATGACATATGTAACAAGACATGCAAAATAATTAGAAAACTTAGAATATTCACATGAGCTAAGTATCAGATGAAATCTAGTATATTTCAGGAGAGTTAACTTTACATGAACTACAACATATTCTTTCATTTAAATCAATTTAATAAGGTTTTGTACTTTTATATTATATATACAAAGGAGATGAGTTGTAAAACATAGGGTTCGAGCGATGGGTCCGGTTAAAGAAGAGCTCCCACGAGTGGGAAGTTTCGTGGAATCGAAGGGGCGATATCGATCATTTTAAAATAACATGCACATGTGTTGTGTGCACAGGTGAATTTACTTTATAATAGCTCGATTTCTCCTATATCCATTTTCTAACCCTTGATTATAATTTTTGATTTTTGATTTTATTTTATTTAGGCGGATCTATCATCTTTCGGAAATTCGGACTTACATCGTAATCTTTCTAGATCCGAGAGTAATTAAACAAAAACAGTGAAGTATCATGTATCCAAGGTAACTCAAATAAGGGTACATGACTATTGGTACTCCAGCGAAATTCAGGTATATTTTTAGAGAAAACCCTTTATATATATATATAAGAAGAAATGGTGTTTTCCTTAGCCCACGGGAGTGTAATCATTTTGCAAATGAGCACCATCAACTTTTTGAACATGCATTCATACTCTAATTTGATTGTTCTCATTATTAACCCTTGTATATTTTAATGATTTAGTTATTTATAGAATACATCTCATATTAAGGAAAACTTAAGGCAAGGGAAGTTTTATGATCCAAAATTGTATAAGTTTACCACACACAAGGAAGAGAGAGCACGCAGTAGTATTAACTACGTACCGCATGCTTATGTATTATTGGCATCACTATAGTGATATTTTATTTTTTTGAAGTATCTTTTTTCTCTTAAAACACAAATAAATTAAATCATGAAGTTGAGAGATGCCTAAAAAGACTTTGCGGCTTCAAGTCATTAATATACATATTTATAGTATCAAAAGTGCTTTCCGTTAGCTAACCGTAGTATAGGTGATTGGCTTTACATATCATTACATGTGGGAGACTACTTTAAACTATATACTTTTTTGTATATTCCTACAAAATACATCCTACAAAATACATCACATTTTTGATATTATTATTTTTCCTTATAAGTTTTGTTAACGTCAAATCCTAATGTATTTTTTTAACCATGTTGTAAGAATCATACACTCCCATGAAATNAAAAAAATTTTAAAAAAATTTTAAAAAAAAAAAAAAAAAAAAAAAAAAAAAGCTACAAAAAAATATGTTATTGGATAATATATTTGATGCGAATTTAAATCCGTATTTTATAACATTATAAAGATAATTTTTTGTAAAGTATAGGAAATTGATAGATACGTACTCATATACTACACAACTCTTTTGTTTATGTAGGATATATACATAAAATTAAAAACTCTCTAATATAAAAACACTTTATATCTCTATAGTTAAACATCAAAAACATGAGGGATAATTTTGATTAGACTTACAGAATTACAGTCAATGAGTCAGTGGTTCGAAGTGAAATCAAGCTGTAAAAATAAAGGAGACCCTTTTTAACGTCTAAATTTATTAGTGGTGGAAAACAGGAAAAGACAAGGTATAGATTTTCACAAAATGTAACTCATCATCATAACTTTTTTTTTTTTCTCTAAACTGATTTTATTAAACAAGGAGAAACCTGAGTTGAATACATAGCCGGCAGACTTTATACCCCGGAAACTTAAGCCCAAACGAGGGAAACTTGGAAGGATACAACTAGACTTACACTAAACTTGAGAACCATAAGAACCCTAACCACAACAAGAACTAATCCAAACAAACAACCAAGGAAGAATCCAAACAGACTTACCCAGAGAAGAAACACAATCTAAAAACACAAAAGAAGGAGCTTAAACCAGGCCAAGAGCACAATTAAGGGACCTGAACCAAGATAGACAATCCACCAAGAAGAACTTCTTGACTTGAAGCGATCAAACAAACAACCACCAGGAACCTCTTATAGAGATGAGAATTCTACCTCACAAACCAAGCATAATGGCTTCAATAACTGAAACATGAATAGACTCATCATCATAACTAAGTTAATTTCTTTTTAATTCAAAATTGTCATATAGAAAAGTTAATTTCTTTTTAATTCAAAATATTCATATAGAAAAATATTGCATTTAAATAGTAACATGGTTTTGTTCTTTTTAGCCAAGAAAACTCTTTTAAAAATAAAATATGACAATTATTCGATATTATAACAGTGGCAGGTCACTTGTACATGGTAAAAGAAAGCGACGTTTACAGTACGTAATTTTTCATAATAAAAAACTATGACTAGTTGCTAATAAAGCCTGATTTTGTTAAATCAGATAGATGATCTTGTCTTAATCCTGCTGTCTATGTCTAATCATTTCCATTATACTGTTGGCTCCCTGCTGTTTTGCCCCTCCTTCTTAGCAATTTCTGTCACCAAAACTCAACCTTTTTTTATTGTATAATTAATACTATAATTAAACTAACCTTTTTATCACCGTTTGATATTTGAATTTGATTAGATGACAAAAAAAAAAAGGTAGAGTATATACACTTTCTTTTAAAAGAACAAATTTGCTATCAAAGCCTTTGATAAGCAAATTTACTGATGTTGATCAAGAGCGATAAGACTTGATAAAAAACGTAAAATGAAAAAAGAACAATTGAGATGAATACCTTTTTGACATAGTTTTTTTTTATATTAATTATATGTTAATTTTTACAAACCCTAAGATATTACATATACACCTCAAAACCGACATATTTTAAGAAAAATAAATTGGACAAAGAACATTTATTTTAAGTCACTTACTTAAGTTACTATCATGTGAAAGTTAGTACTCGTATGAAATTTACCAAACATAGGATTCTTTAACTATTTCTTACAATGGAATTTTGAGTTTCAGAATGTCAAAAGTATAACCAGTATCCCTCAAAATTCCTACACGATGTTTACATTAGACTAAGCTGAAAAATTGAACTTTAAGTGATGAGTGTTTTGAATCGTTTTGGTCGTATTGCTAAAATGTAAATTAATTAACTAGCTAAGTTGTTTCCAATAGTCAATCCCATTTTTTGTTTCTCCAATTTCATATACAAACAACACACAAAGAAACTCAATTACCAATTAAAGTGGGCTGCAAAATCATGGTTCGTAATGAGAAATGCTGGTTGGGTGTTACGTTAATAATAAGTGATAATAGTCTCTCTTTAATTAGCCGCATTACTTGACTGTTTCTTTCACCAAAACTCTCAATCTTTTAATCTCATTCTTTACATTACAATTCATAAAAATACTACATGGCTTCTTATTTTATATTTTTCTGATTTCTAAAGCCAAAGCCTATATATTATTAATTTTCGTAGGGTTTTCCAAAATCTTCATTATTTTCCTCCGTTTTCTTTTATATTCCTTAAATCTACTCTATATATATATATTCACTTAGTCAAATTTTATCGTCTCGATGTTTGACTAATTAATTGTATATCTTTCAGTGAACATTTTAGTATATTTCTTTTTATTAATCAGTGTTTGAGAATGAAATATGGTGCATTGTGGTTTATTTTTTTTCTTAATATACAACAATATTCCTCTAATATTTTTTCTTTAATTATAAAAAGTTATACTTGAAGAATTCTAATGGTACGTATACAATAATAATTAAAAAAATTGTTTGAACGTTTTAGAACGTTATAGAATATGGCAAGAAATAAAAAAATTGTTTGAACGTTTTAGAAAACAAATAAGAAAAGAAAAAGTTGTAAATGGACCCAAAGTATCAATATTGGGTTTGCTGTAATAATAAATCGCATATATGTTATTAATATTGTACGTGTTTAAAAAAAAAAAATATAGAAGGAAAAAAAATTAAAAACAAACAAGACTTATGATGAGGAAGGAACAACTTTAATCTTTTACTTTATGAGTAGGGAACACATAAGTAAAATCTTTGGGTCGTGTCATGTGAATAAAGGCTAATTTGCCCTGTAACCCAGCAGTGATATCCCATAATTCTTTTGGTTTAAGACAAATTCTTATACCTAACCATACTGTTAATAAGTCAAAACAGTAAAGAGTATTTTAACGGATACCATGAAAGTGATAAACAATATCAAAATGTAAAAAAAAAAAGAAGGGTACAAGTATTTTCTTTCTTAGATTAGTAGTTATTAACGCGGTATAAATAGTACCACAGTGGTACATAGATGTTAATCAAACTCATGAGTCATGAGCTTTAAGACTAGCTCTTGCTACAAATTTTGAGGTGGTAATATCCAAAACATGTTTGAGGTGGCAAACAATCATTTTTCATTTCAATATGATGAATGTATAGTACATATAGATATTTTGTTAAATAATATGATTCATAACCATTAGTTATCTGAGCTATGAGTCTTGGATTTGGATTTCGAAACTATTTTAATTAATGATAAAAAAGAAATCATCCATAAACTTTACCAATATTATTAACTATTAAGTTCCTTCATAAACAATTATAGTATAGAAAAAATATTAAAACACACAATTATTTCACAAAACACTAATTATTTGTTGAGTCATTAATAGAGTATTTTGCTATTTTTCATGGTTTATATGCTTACAAATACCTTTTCCTTCAACAAAACATGAATTTGAAAATCTCAGTAATTTTGTCATTTTTTTACCTTTAAATCTAGACAGTTATACACTGGCGGCAAAACACAAACCGTTACACATAATTACGAGTATTGATGAAGTTATGTCCTAAATTCTAATATATATGTATACTTAACCAATACATTTCATGAGAGTATAAAATATAACCAAAAAAGAAAAAGAGGAGGTAAAAATAAAAATAGATGATTGGATATGTCTCTGTTTGTGGGCAGAGTCCATACTCCATAAGCTGTCGAGGACGACACGTGGCAATGATTACTTCTTGTCTGCCTCCTTCCCTCCTTTAAAACACACTCTCTTCTTCCTCCTCTCTCTCTCTCTCTCATCTTCTTAAAACTCTCTCTAATGGAGATCACTTGGGAGAAGCCAAAACCCTCCTCCTCCTACTCTACACATCATTACCGTCACCCTTCCTTCTCCTCCTCTCTCCTCGACCAAATCTACCGCTCCATCGACGAAGACCACCCTTCTGAACAACCCACCTCAATAAGGAAGAAGAAGCAACATCAACACCAACAACTTCGTCAGATCTCTCCCCGCCGCTCTATTGTTGCGGATTTGGAGAGATCCCGAAGAAGATCTACTACCACATCCACTACCACCACCACCGACTCTGTATTTCTCAGATATTCCAATTCCAGCTCCTCTGATACAAGTGGATTCTCTTCTTCAGAGTCAGAGTTCTTCTCCAAACACTCTGTCTCTCGTCAACCGAAACCAATTCGAACTTCCATCCAAACCAACTCTCACAACGACCAAAAACCTAATAAACAAGAACTCAGTAGTGGTTTCTTGAGAACCAAGTCAAAAGCCCTGAAGATCTACACCGACTTGAAGAAAGTTAAACAACCCATCTCTCCGGGCGGTCGTCTCGCTACTTTCCTCAACTCTCTACTCCCCACTAACCCTAAAAAGCCCAAGAAAATCACAACCACCATACCAGAACAACAACAACAACAACAACGATCTCCGGCTATCTCCTCCACCACCTGCTCCTCTGCCTCGTCTTTCTCCAGGTCTTGCTTGAGCAAAACTCCTAATTCCTCTAGCGGAAAATCCAAAAGATCCGTACGTTTTTGTCCCGTCAATGTGATTCTCGACGAAGAGTACTCTTCTTCCATTCACATGCCTTACGGTTATAGTAACAACGAGACCAAACGTGACCGTCACGCTATGGAGGAAGAGAATCGTCGTGTCATCGAAGCTGCCAAAGATCTACTGAGAACTTACCAGAAGAAGAATAAAGATCATATGAACGATGTTGTGAACGTAGAAGAAGAAGACGAGGAGGAGGATGAGGACGATGATGATGCGTTGAGTTGCGCCAGCTCGGATTTGTTTGAACTGGAGAATCTGTCTGCGATTGGGATCGAGAGGTACCGTGAAGAGTTACCAGTTTATGAAACCACTCGTATGGATAAAACGAATCGAGCTATTAATGCTACTTAATTAGAGTTTTAATTTGTATAATTAATTTGTTGTTAGTTTAAATGGTTGGGGGTGATTTAGTTTTAGATAAAAAAAAAATTTACTTTCTCCTTTGAAGCTATTTTTGTTTTTACCGTTTTCTGTAAGCGGTTTTTTTTTCCCTATCTTAAGTAACATGTGTATAAAATTATGTATGTTCATGATCCCAAACTTGGTATATTTTGGTCATCATATCATATCACTAAGCAGATTAGTTAATTAGCTTCGGATTACTGTATGGTTTAACTAATTTTTATGGAATTCTTAAAAAAAAAAACCACATGTTATTGGCCAGATGGTGCGGAAAGAATTTAGACTAAACTAGCTTTTCTTTGAATTCGAGTCTCCTTTGAAAAAAAAAGTCACTAGCGCGTTCCAAGTTAGAGTTGGATTCTTGTCTTGTCGAATATCTAATAGACTAAGTTTTCTCGGATAAATTGGGCTATCTTTGAAATTAGTTAGAAGATAATATAGTTGAAAAATGACATAAAATTCTTACATATACAAGAAGCCAGATTTTCTATTCTATGTAACCAATTGGAACAACAAAGAGTCGTNTTTTTTTTTTTTTTTCCCCTTTTTTTTTTTTTTTTTTTTTTTTTAAGAAGAGATTTGGGTAGAAACAAAAAAATAAAATAACAATAACTAAAAGTAAAAAGATTTGATTTGATGCTACTAATAATGATCAATAGGATGGGGAAAAAGTGAAAGAGACATGGTCTCAAATGTCATGGACAATAGTATCCAATATTTGATTCTTTTTCGAGTACTTCTTCTTTTAGCCAGAATTTGATTGGATCACCTTGTCTTGCTCTAAGCATGGTTTAAGATTATAATGTTGGATTATGCATTATAAGTCTCCAATGTTACTACAACTTTGCTTTCTCTTCACTTTATCAATCATAGATAGTTAAACCAACAAAATTATATATGTTATTATTATTAATGAAAATTAAATTTTGATAGATTTTGTTCTTTTAAAAAAAAAATAATTAAGAGATTTTAAACTGCGATCTATATATATTTCCAAATTCAGAATTAGAACATATTATATGGTCCGTCATGAAAACCATACGAATCAATGATCTCTAGACTTTATTTGCGATATATTACTTGTTCTAGCAAATACTGTTAGAACCTGGATGGTCATTGAATAACTCTTTGTTACCGAACTTACATGCAAAAAGACAATAGAATAGTTGAAAACACTATTATTAATACATGTGTGTCAGCTTGTCAGCCTTCGATTTGATTGCGTCTATGGAGCGATAAAGAATCTACACACCTAACGTTGTACTTCAGACTATTTCATATTTCAGAATTTATTTGTACACGCTTGCACTATATCAACATGGTTCTGACAAAAGCATGACAGAAATGAGAAAATTGGTACAAAGTAATAAGATTGGACCACCGAATCATAGCATTATGATAAGCTAGCTATTAAAGCTAACACAAACAGGCTAGATTAGCTTGATATATTGGTATATTTATATAGTAAAGTATTATAATCAATTCATTTTATTGCTTAAACAAAACTTTAAAAAGAAAGGCTAATATGGCTATGTAGTCAAAAGTTGCGTAGCCATGAAAAAAAAATATCCGATACAAAGCTAAGATCACGTACACTACTGACCCAATCTCCCACTTTCATTTTCTTTTTATTTGTTTTTAAATCACTTTATTAAAACGGTTGGTTTTGTTATTTATAGCTTGCAATTTCCGCCTAATTTGGAATCAATCCTCTGATAGCTTCAATAAGAAAAAAGTAAAATATATAATATATGTGAGAAAATAATTTTAATTGATGAAAAGAAGAATTTACTTCAACCTTTTTTTTTGTATCAATGTTGAGTTAAATTACTTCAACCTTAATTAACATATAGAGGAAAATGTAATGAAAGAGTTCTTTAATCAAATAATAGAGGGAACCAGAGAGGTATTCGAGTTTGAAATATTGATCAAACACTCTGAAGTAGTATGTATAAAGGGATACTTAAGTCGGTAAGTATATTAACAACATGTATATGTGGATTTTGTCCCTATTCGTGATGGTGGGTGAAGTGGGGGAGTTGTGAAAGTGAAAATATAATCATGAGAGTAACGTGCTGATTTAGCCAATTAATTTCCAAACTTTGACTCCAACAATCAAATCTAATCAATAAATTAATCAATTAATTAATATGTAATTACTTTTTTAATATGAACCAAAATGGCGGCAAAGGCGAATTTGACAATCTTTTTTAAGAAAACACTAGTTCAATAAGCCGGCCGGTTGTAATAATAAGAGCATTGTGTTATATTACGAAGCTTAATTGCCAAATAGTAATATATATATATATATATATATATATACACAATATTATTGATATGTAGCTACAGAGAACTCACATTTGATATTTTTTTCTAATGTTTTTTATTGTTTACCATATTTCTTTAATAAATACAATGTTTACAAAGAAACAAGTTATGTTGTGAGCCCCTATCCTATTTGGAATATGTATGATGATATGAACATTGATAATTTTAGTTAATTATCTCATGACCGAAAAACCTATATATTGGTTTGGTTGTGGTTAGTGCTCATCTAAAACATAATTATGACGATTCCTCGGTTTGTGAATAACTGAATCTTGGGTAAATTTGACGGTAGTTGAAGTTTTATACACCAAAGAAAAGTAGTAAATATGTGAAGTACCACTTATTCTAAAACAATTTACTTCTCATCTATATTTATTTTTTTTTTTCAAAAAAAATTAAAACTAAATTCATAGTTTATATCAAATTAATTCGTATTAAATGGATCTGATATTATGTTTCCAAACAAAATCATATTATAGTACGCAATAATTATGCCATCAACATTATGAAAAATAACAAATAATCATTCTATACTTTGATTGTTCAAATGCATATTATTTTACGCATATAGTCCAATTAATCTGTACATCATTTTATATTATAATTGAGATCAAATCCCAATTTAAATTTTGAAATTCATATGACTAGTAAAATTTATTTAAGTTTCTTGATTTTGTATCCCATGAACAAATGTTGCACTTAATTAAGGACCACAATATAGTTTGAATTATCTTTTACTAAATTTCAGTTTTTAAAATGAGAATTCAAAATCATAATATACTAAATGCAATCATTATGTATGATCCACACCACAAATCACACGAGTCAGCGTACTATACTCCATCTTACCTGACTTTCAAATGATATCTCAAATTCTATGCAGTAATCTCTCCAAACCTCAAAAATGTTTTAATTGATTTTAAATTTAAAATACATGCATAAATTAGAGATAATATATAAGAATAAAAAAGTAGGTGACATCATACAAAAAAAACAAAAAAAATAGATAACATAAGATATTTTTATTGATAAAGCAGAATTAACACACATATATATATATATATATATATATATAATATATGAAGTTCTTTCAATAAGTTTGGTTGTGATCATAGAAAAAAATAAAAGCATTTGGACAGCTACATATCATACATATACCATAAAATTTTGATATTTGCATGTAATAACAAATATAAAGAAGAAATGAATACTTAAGGGACATACCATGTCCCATATCAACCATGCACGACTCGTCATTTGCATGCATTACCAGCTATTTCCATACACATTAACTAATAAGAGCTAAGTCCATTTCAAATCACACAAGCTAAGACACAAATTAAGTATATTAAATTCGATAGCACTCACTCTATATACGTGAGTGTGCACGGACGTGTACTTGTCGTCGTAAAACGGTACATGGTGCAATGCTGGTGGGACACTTTCAACACCATTATGTAGCCCATCTAATTATGTATTTGTCTACTAGTTATAATTTATTAATTTGGGTCTATTTCAACATTAATTCAAGTGTCTATCTATATAACAATTCAGCTAAAATACATTAGATGCTTCAAATGTCTCTCTATATGTATTTCAAAGCAGTGGGTAAAAGCTTTTATAAAATTAACGATTGTAAATCAGGTTGTTACTTGACAAGCTTTGGTATGTAAGCATTAAAAATGATGCTCCAAAACAATAAGAAAATTTTTGGGTTTGTTACTGTAGCTTGGTCTATTTGTTTAGACATGATAATTAAGTTGTAGTGTGGTTTTAATCAGTCGGTCTTAATTTTGGAAGTTCAGGTTTTATTAACGAAGAAAATGAAATTTGGATTAATCATATAGTATTATAGCAAACAAAATTAAAAGCATATTTTCTATAATTGATAGATAGTTTTGGAAAAAACATGAATTAATTTGAGAAAACGAGTTATGTTGGGAGAAAACTGAGAGAACGATATTCGGGTACACGTGGCGGTCAGACATAGGGACGATAGGTTTGGACCGGAAACGAGTGGATACAAATCTAGCCCGCACGTGACAGGTGGTCGCTTAAAGCCAAGTGTTGTAACTCTCTCACGTGTGCGCACGTGTTAACTCTTGTCTTGCTATTAAAAAAAAAAAAAAAATCTTCAATCTGGACATCAGTGTGGACCATACTCGACTAACAAAAAGTAGGGAAACACTGTGTCTCCTTTAATTTTTATTTTTAGAAGTAACGATGCAAACAAAAGATATATAATTGATCCATATAATAATTATGTTGTGTAAAATATAAGAGTTTTGACTTTCCCTATTCTCAGATATATCTTTATGAGAGTAAAGACATTCGGATTATGAGAACCAGCTTCCATCCAAATATTTTGTTTGATTTTATGATTTTTCGGATCATTCAAATTTATTTAGTTTGATTATATTTGGTCTAATTTTGTAAAATATCTCCATAATATATTCTCCAATTTATGGTTAGCTGGAATATACAAAATTTGATGAAATTTGGTTTCGTATTAAGTATTTTTTTATTCCAGATATTTTATGTAATATGTAAATCGAACCGCAATTTAAAATTTTTAAAAATAAGAACCGTTTGGATAATTTGGGCTCTATCTCAACTCAGAAGCTGTAATTCAAATCGGTTCGATTTTGTTTCATTTGATTCATATCTTCTGTCTATTTGTAAGATTCTAGAAATTATGTTATAAATTTGGATATGCCAAATGAAAATATGTGCACACACATCTTGATGTTTTGTTGTTTTAGGCTCACCTCAAACTATAAAGAAAGAAGAATGTTTTTTAATTCCAAGAAGATTATTGTATGTGTCTTTGTTTGATTCCTGCACGAAGATTATTGCTGTGGTTCCATCTTTTTATCTAAACAATAACTCTCCTTAATTTTCATAATTTAGGAGAAATTCATATGTCAAAGTCTAGATTACGATTTAGGAATTATTATAAACACATCATGTAACGACCATTTAAAACATACGTTTATAAATGATGAATCATGATTGAAATCGGAATATACATACAAATCCAAATTCCGTTATCCCAACTTTTGGAATACACTATTTCGTTCTTGGACCATTATGAATAGGCTCTTAATTTTATTTCTGCCAGATACATAGTCACATGTTACTGTGTTGATTTTGTTTTCTACACTGTAGCAAGTTAATGAGACGAGCACGAGAGCAGTGATTATCAATGGATGGGATACCATCATACCAAGAGAATGACTATAGAAAAGAAAGATGAACAACATTACTGTTGCCTTTGGAATTAGTCATCAGCCAAAACTCCAAATCATTAATTTCAAGTGTGTCCATGCATGATGCATGGACCTTGTTCCTTTTATGGACCAGCTCTATTATCATTATTAATCGACATTACTTTATGTGGATAACGATTTAGCTATCTCAAAAGGGTCAATGTCATCTTCTTGTTTTCTATAGATGTCTAGTCTCTCTCACCATGTCATATCTTAATCAAATTAAACTCTAGGGTTTTGTTTATTAATCAGCAGATGAGATCCGTAACATATGAGAGAATGATGGTGTGATTTACTATTATTGTTTGTTTGTTTTGTTTTGTGATGATTGTGTGATTCATTTACATTTTTATCAATTTTATAATAATGAGTTTCTCATGGAATATAGCAATTTTCGAATTATAATGGGGAAATGACTTTGATGCTAATTTCATAAATAAGCATCCTTTCATAATTTTACAAACCTCCCATATTTGTTTTCCTTTTTTATGATTTCATTTGATTTATCATCTTATTACAAACTCTTATAGTTTCATGGACATATTTACAATCGATAATCATATTCACAGCTAGCCGGTTTCACCGGCTTCTTACTTTTGGTAAACCTTTTTCTTATCAAACCACGTGAGACTACAACGAACAACTATATTTGTAGTACATAAGAGATGTCAGCATAATTAGTAACTCAGTTGGCTGAATTTAGCTTCTATCAACCAAGGTTTAAACTCCCGTTTAATATGATCCTATAGTAATGTTTTTAATTTTATATACAAATTGATATTTTGAACCCCATAAAAATAATGTTTGGGTCCACCAATAGTTAATACTCAATATATAATTCATAACATGATCTAAAATAGCATATATTTATCCAAGAAAGATACCGATATTAAAAAAACAACGAGATATAGAAGATACATATTGCTCTAGAATTTGTCAAGATTGATGTTTTCTATTAAGGAGATCTTACCAATTTATTTCAAGATTGATTATTTTTTTTTATTCAATTTTACCATTTTAAAAATATAAGAAACTTTTTATCAAATATACCTAGGCATATAAGCAGATGGTTTGGTGGTAATATTGGCATGGCGCGATCACTTCAAATTGCTTGATGCATGGTGCTAAAAAGTGAAAAAGTATTTAAAATATAGTAGTATATAGTGAATCACATTTTATATTGCGAGTACAAATACCCCTTCGTAATTTGCTAGATTTAGATTAAACTTAAGTAAACTGAAACTAAACTAAAATATACTGAAAGAGAAAAAAAAAACTTTCATGGGCTTTAAATTAGGTTGGGCTTAAGTAATACCCAAACTAATATTGAGGATTGCCTCCGAGGGAGAAAAGGAAAACGAGTCAAAGGCAAGCAATATCGTCGTTCCCAAATTTTCTTGGTCCCAGCAATGGCGACTGAATCTCAGAATTCTGTTCAGAAAAGTGAGCTATTCATTCGTCGATGATATAATTTTCCATTGAATCTCTTGGATTTGATCACTGCTTTATACACTCAAGATGGTTACTAATCTGATGAGATTTTTTGTGATGATTCCTCTATTACGAATCCAATTTGACCGTATCTTCCTTCGCAGTTGTTGTTCATCTAAGAGCTACAGGAGGTGCTCCAATACTGAAACAAACTAAGTTCAAGGTATCTACATTCGGAATCAAATCATTACTTCTTTGGCGAATTACCAAATTTTAATCTGAGTTGAAATTAGGAGGGTTCTTATGTGATATACAGCATTGTAAAGGTTCAGCTGTTTGATAGTTTCTGGCATAATTTATCTGTTCAAGGATCGGATTTGATGATTCTTTAGCTTTTTCACTGATGCTGTGATTTTCTGGTGATATCATGTAAATGTCAAAATGTGTATTGATTGACCATGAAATTCAACTTGGAAGAAGTTCATTGAATTTTGTTGTTTAATTGGAAAATTCTCTTGCTTTGTCTCTGGATCAATTAGACAACATCATATCTCAGATACATCATTGGCTTTGTAATGGTTTTGATCTTTCGTGTTGAAAATGTTTGAGTTATAGTATGAGTTGTGTTCAGATTTCAGGGAATGAAAAGTTTGCTAAAGTGATAGATTTTCTAAGACGGCAGCTTCACTCTGACTCACTGGTAAATATCTTTAGTGTGATCTTCTGAAGGCATTGGTTTTATGTCAGACTGTGTACTAATACCTCTTTCGTTATTAGTTTGTCTATGTAAACAGCGCTTTCTCGCCAACCCCCGATGAATCAGTAATTGATCTATACACTGTAAGGGTTTCTCATTTTCCATCTGCTCTCTCTCTCTCTCTCTGAACTTTATTAAACATTTTGTATCTAGTAACATGCTTGTGAAAGTAGTTTCAAATTTATCCCTGGCTTGTTTGGTCTTTTGCACTTGAGGATCTTTCATGTTCTCTTTTAACCGGGCCTTCTTCTTTTTGCCTTGCTTTATGATTGTGCTGGTTTTTCGTAATCGCAGAACTTTGGATATGATGGTACACTGGTGGTTAACTACGCTTGTTCGATGGCATGGGGCTAAAAACCAACGATTTTCACCCGCTACCAGCTATCAAGTTGCATCTTCTGCTGACTCGGTCCAATCACGGACGCTACAAGCTACTAATTTCTTTGCTAGGAGAATTGCAAGTGTCATGAAACTTATTGTACATTCATAGGAATGGCTCTTCATTTTTTTAAAAAACCTGAATACATGAAAAAATGACCAAATATAACATTCTTTGTCTGATTCTTTTGTTTTAACCAACATACTTGGTGTGTTTCATATGTTTTATCTGGGTGTGGTCGCTCTAAGCCTCTTACGAATCGTGGAGTGATTCAGTCAAGTGCTCATCAATAATGTTCACATAGTCTGAATTTTCCTTGGTTTTTAGAATGATGGGTTTGAATAAGAAATAAAAACCCAACCAAAAGTAAAATTGTACTAAACCGAACCAGTCTGTTAAATGATTTGGCAAACCAAAAAACAATACAAAATGGGCTGTAGTGAACCTCAGGCCCAAATCACGGAAACGAGCTTACAAGGTCAAAGAAGATGTGATGTTGACGACGATGATGCCACGATGGATGGTGATTGACATTGTCACATTGGATCCGCAGTTTCTCACAACGGAAACACCCAAAATATTACGAATAAGAAGAGAAATATTACGTGGTTTTTNCCCCAAAAAATTACGAAAAAAAAGAGAAAAATTACGTGGTTTTTTTTTTTTTTTTTTTTTTGATATGTATCCCTTGAAGAAACAAAAAAAGGAAAAGAAAAATAATTACAGCTTGTAAAATCCAAAATCAATCTTATATCAACATTCCCCAAAATTTCTCCTTAATCTCTCCCCCCAGATTTAGCCCTAAACCGTTACTCTCTCTCTCTGTTCATTTTCCCGGAAAATTTCTTTCTGTCTTTTCTTCTATGGTCAATGTTCCATCAATCCTCTTCGTTGGAAAAATTCGATTCGTCAATTTGGTGACACCACCTACTTGCTCAGATTCGTGATTCCTTTGATTTTTTTTCTTTTTTCTTTTTGCCTTCGTCTCGAGGTTTTTTTCGATAATCGGAAATCTGGAAATAGGGAGAGCAACGGAGAAGACGACGAATCGATTGTCTTCTTCTTTGATTGACTTAGATCGAGTCTTTGAGATGGAAGATTCGAGTTTCGTTATGCGCTGACTAAATCTGGATCGAGTTTTCTTCTTCTTCTTCGTCTCCGTCGAATCTGTTTTGTTGTTGTTGTTGTTTGGGGACATAAATGGGTTTTTCGAATTACGTTTTGAGATATTCAACGTTGTATGCTTTAGTTCTTAGCCTCCTTCTTCATGGATTACCCTTTGCCCAATCACAACCTCCTTCTCCTCCGTTACCGGTTCAGAATACCTCGCCGCCGCCACCGTCGGATATTTTCATGACCCAATCAAGCGAGTCACCACCTCCGCCGAATTTGATTCCACAGACAAATACGCAACCTCCTCCGGCGAATCCACAATCCAATACGCCACCTCCTCCGCCGCCATCGCCAATTCCACCTCCACCACCGCCGCCTCCTCTTACTCCACCACCTCCGCCACGGCCAATATCCAGACCTCCTCCCCCACCGGGTCCTAGACGGCTACGGCCGCCATCTCATCCTCATCATCAATCTCCGCCACCGCCTCCTCCTCCTCCGCCACCTCCGCCTCCTGCACGTACATTTAAGCAAACGGAGAAAATGGGATTAAACACGGGGAAGACGGTGGGATTGGTATTCGCTGGATTCGCAGCAATGCTACAGATTTGCGTTGTTGCCTTCTTGGTTTTCAAAAGAAAGCAACTTCTAAGAATGACACACTCTTATTGAATTTTCGTTTGTTGAAGAGAGATCAAACACTTTTGAGATGAGGAGAATGAGAAGCGAACGCAATCGGATCAGAACAAAAGACTTCATCTTCCCTCTGTAAATTGGGTAAATTCTGGATATCACAATTACCTTCTTCTTCTTCTTTGTATTCATCTTTTTTTTTCTTTTCAGTCTTGAAATTTTTTGTTCTTTTTTTTTTCTAAGGTCGTCTAGTTTCTTACATTTACATTGCCTAACGTTGCTAACTAGAGAGAGGAGAAAACAGAGAGAAAGAGAATGGATCCAAGTCATGTAAAATTTGTTGTAGGGAGATTCTGTGAGATTGTTCGAAAACCAAAACAAAAGAGAAGCAAGATTTGATATTTAATTTCATTCTTTGTGAGTTCGTTCACACAATGTGTTTTGTTTTGAATGTTCTTGTTTACATTCTCTAAATGATTCAGGGTTGGTCATTAGATCCTCTGTTGATGAATATTGTGCGATTTTTGCGGTTTGTTTTGTGTGATGTTAGAGTGAGAATCAAGGTAAGAGTAAGATAGGAAGTTGAAGTTTCTTTCTCTATGTTATGAGTTTTGTAGGTACAGTAGACTCTTTGTCAATTCTCTCAGGTATGATTATGACGCTTGAGACAGTTTTAGATTAGTACCATTTAGTTGAATGTGATTGATAGGTCTTGGAATCATAAATTTTGTCGAAAGACTGGAAACTTACTTTCATGTATGGCTCCTGGAAAAATGTAGATTTTGTAGATTTTCTGTAGGATTTTAGTATTTTAGATCTGTAGTTCTGCATCTCTTAGTAATGTTACAAGATGCAGATGTTAAGAAGAAAGGATTCGTATGGTAATGGAATTGAGAACTGGCCTCTGGTTTGGTATTGAATATTTGAAGAGCTAAATTGATAACCGGCTTCTGGTTTGGTTCGAACTGTTGGTATTTGCGTATTTAAAGAGCTAAGATATGGGTTAGGAAATTTCTGGTGTTGTGTAAGTTTCATGACCAGATCCGGTTACCGCAAACCGGTCTAGTTGAAGATATTTTCACTTGGTGGAAGAATGATCTTTCTTGTTCACTACTAAGAAAGTGTTTTAAGACGCGTCTTTTTGCTTCGTTATGATCAGAGATGAGCTGGTTTTGATCTGGACCTGATTTATAGAATCTTCGTTGGCAAAAAATGCTATTTTAATTACGCATCATACATTTTTTTATTAATGTTTGATAATGATTCCAATTAATCATACGCACGTAAAATAGTTAATGGATCAAGAGTCATGATGCTAGTCTTTTAGCTTTCTTTCGTTCCTTATGCCAAAAGAAAGCACATGCATGGAAGCGAAACATACACTAAAAAGTTGTATATGATTGTTTGTTTCTTCTATAAACGACAACATTTGTTATGTTTATTGTTTTGTACTGTATAAAAATATTTAATTTGTTACGAATTTATGTTGGGTTTTGAGTCTTTTTTGACCATTCTCTCTCGTGTTATAAATGCGTGGTTCCATGACTTGGGGTCTACTAAAACCTCATTTGATGACCAGTGGATATAATCTCAATATACAAATTCGTATACTCTCCTTCGTCCAAAATGTAACAAAAATGGCATCATAATATAACATGCAAACGAATATAAACACTGGCTGTTTTAAAAGAAAGAAAACCAAAAAAAAATTAGATTGTGGTGTGTTGAATAGATGATGAATTATGAAACTAGAGATGCTTGCATCCTAAGAAAGAAATCAATATATAGAGGGCTTACATAAAGTGATAGTTGTCTAGTGTTGCTTTCAGACACAGTAAAATAAAAACGATTACTTTGAAGAAAATAGTTTGCAGAAGGAAGCAAGAGAAACACACAGAGACAGATATATTGTGTCGGAACACTTTTCTTGTTGGACCTAACACACACACACAGAGAAAGAGAGAGATACATAAAAGTATACAGATAGGTTTCTGCAAACAGTATCTTGTCTCAAATGTTCCACAGAAATAGATGTGAAGTGTGACCCTTCAACATATTCAAACTTGTGTGTGTTGGTGCAGATCCATCATTGATTATTATACTCTTCCTCCCTTAATCAGCTACCTGAGAATTTGTTAAAAAATTAATTTATTTTAATTAACTCTCAAATCAATGATTAATTTAAAGGGTTTGTCTATTATTAGCATATATTAATTATTACCAGAGTCGAGTCTTGAATGGGAAGAAAGGTCTAGCCAAGAATCAGAACTGGTCTTGTTCTGTGCCCAGTCTTCACCAAAGAAATGATGAAGAGACTTCTTTGTTTCAGATGAATCTTTCTCCTCCTCTTCTTGACTTTGATCTTGTCTTGATGTGTTTGCAAGTACACTTCTTGTGGTGGGTTTGTTGAACATGTCAGCGCCCAAAAGGAAACATTGTTGTTGTTGTTGTTGTTGCTGTCTATGTTGATGATCATGATCATGATGTTGAGTTGATGATGAGGATGAGTAATGATCAACCTTATTAGGATCAGTAGTAGTAGTAGTACAGTGATGGTACGGATCATTCATCATTGTTGATAACGGTTGTTGGTATGGAGAATCTTGAAAGCTTCTAGATGCTTCTGGAAAGAATGTTCTCTCCCCAACTCCAACTCTCTCCCCAATTCCTTGAAAATATCTGAAAATTCATAAATTATAACATCACTCTTCTAATTACATTTCTTGAATCAACAGTCTAAGCATGATATAGTAATTAAGACAGAACCTGAAGTCTTTGTGATCAGTAGTAGTAGAGGGTAAGACATTGAACTGAGAAGAAGAAGCGTTTTGATGAAGAGACAAAGCAGAAGCATGATGAAGAGGTTGTTGTTGTTGTTGTTTAGGTGAAGTAGAAGGATAAGGATAATGATCATTGAAGTAACCTCTAGTACTAGTGTTACTACTACTTCCACCACCAACACCAAACCTATTAGTAGTAGTGTTACCATAAGCATCCATTGAAGAAGAAGAAGCATTATAAGTAGAAGTAGAAGAAGAAGAAGACAAGGTGGGGCTGTTGTTGGAGAAAGAGAGAGATGGTGTTGTTGTTGTTGCTGTTGTCTGATTCTGATTCTGATCAAGAGATTTTCTGGCACGGTTTCTTCCTCTGTGCATGTGTTTCTCACAGTATTTGGAATCTGGATAAGCTTCTCTAGAGCATCTCCATTTCTTACCATCTGTTCTTCTACACCTTCCTGGTTCTGGATCTGGTTTTCTCCCAAATCCCATCTGGTAACATCCCCATCCAACTGCATAAATTATCATTTAAGTAATTATAAACAAAACCCTAGTTAAAACCTTAAGTATAACCAAGATTATCAGAATATTTTGAAAGTGGTCTTAGGGAAGAAAAAGTTGGAGACTTTAGACAGAAACTCAAACCACTCTTAAAAACATGTACATAAAGCTGAAAACTTTAAGAGACATGAGAATCAACAAAAGATTGTAACTTTATGCAAAGAGGAAATCAAGAAATGATTTTTTTTTTGAAGAAGAAGAAATAAGAATATGGAGTAAGATTTTAGGGCTTACGAGATTGGTGAGGGAGGAGTCTAGAGACCAAGGAAGAGTCTAAGCTTCTTCTAATGGAGAAGATGAGCTCAGGTGGAACAGGAACACCAGAGACCATGTACTTGTAGATTAGAGCTTGATGCTCAAGTTCTTGCCATTGTGTTGGTGTAAACGGTGGCCTCTCTATTGTTCTCCCACTACCTCCACTTAAACTCATCATCTTACTTCTTCCTCTAGCTTTTGTGTTTCCTCAAAGGGGTTTTATATAGCTCTCTTGGTAGATTCAGAGATTAGGGTTCTTCCTGAGTTTAGGACAACAGATAAAGAAGACAACTTTTATTTTCTCTGGTTTGGTCTCTCTCTATCTCTCTCTTTTAAGCATATATTCCTCAGATGCAATTTGCATGAACATTAGCTAGTTTCTTCCTCTCTCACTAGCTCATTTCCCTCTTTTATATATATACTCAATACTTTATGTGTTTACAGAAAATAAGTTTTTGCTTATATTATTGAATAGAGATTACTAGACAAATTAGTCACACACACTCTTATGAGTTATGACTACTAGAAACAAAAACCAATAAAAAAAAGTGAATAGGAGTCAAAACCAAAACGCGATTTTTATATGTGTCAATGATAATAAATCAAAGAGAGTTATCACAAACATTCATAAAACTGAATTAAGGGAGAGAGAAGAAAAGATTGTTATAAAAAAAAATTCTTATATATATAGAGAGAGGAGAAGAGGACAAGGAGCTTTTAAGGTGATTTGCCATGTAGTGTAAAATCAAAACAACATTAAAATATCCAATATTGTAAATGTGAAATAGATAAAAATGTAAGTGTAGATGGATGAAGAGAGTGTGGTCCTATAAAGACTGGCAAATCTGAAGAGACTCAGGCCCAGTGTTCCTGTTGCTTCTTCTGCAGCACTTGATGCTCCTGTCTCTCTGACTACTCTCTCTTCTTCAATCTCTTCTTCTTAATTTTTTTTATTTTAAATTTTTGTAATTATACATAAATATACTAATTTGTAAGAAGTTTTTTTTTTTTGTTTTTAAATAGTGCATTGATGTTTGGGAATCTTTTTTTTTTTTTCCATTGAGCAGAAGACTTTTAAAATTTCAGCTGTATCCCAACACTTCAATGGCCTAAAAATGAGTGCCATTTTCCTTTTTATTTAGCTCATTATTTTATTTTATTTTTTACATTTAGTGAGCTCTGGTATAACTGTCAAAAACACAGGTTATTCAGATAGATGTATTTTTAAAATAAAAAAATTGTAATTATATTTACTCAAAGAATTCTGAATGAGCTTCACTGCACAAAATCTCTCTGACTCTCTTGAAGAAAAAACAAAACTTTAAAACTAAAGAATTACGTTTTGCTGACTAAAAACAAGAAGTGATATATTTTTGGTCAACATCTTTAGAAACTTTACTACAATGGTTTTATTGAGCATCAAGTAAAAATACCAATAGTGAGTGAATAAATTTTTACTAATGGCAAAATGGAAAATAAGGGAGAAAGAAAAGGGTGATTGGAAGAGAAGTAGAGAGCAGGGAAGAGACCATTGGATAAAGAAGGGAACTAGGTTTGTTTGGTTGCGAGTGAAGTAATGAAAGTACTTTTGTCCTTTTTATAAAATGTTATTATTTGTCGTTTATTTATATATACACACATAAAAATTCACCATTAGTTTTTCTATAGAAGTTCATAAAAAAAATTATAAGAAAGGAGAAGGGGCATGTGAGGAATCAGAAATATACAGAGAGGGTTGGGTTCATTAAAGTGTAGAGGAAAAAAAGAAGAAATAAAACTGTTCACTCCTCTGTTTGTTTCTCTGTCTCTTTTCACATGCTCTGTCCTTTTCTCTCCTTTTTCTATGAACCCCCCCTAGATTTTTCTTCTTACACACCTACAAATCTACCACTCTATACATACAATTGTACATACATAATGCACACATCCATGATTGACTTAATTTTAGTTGTCTTCAAATATTTTATGAGGGTTTCAATAGTATGATTATGGAATATTAGAGGAAATTTAAGATGATTTCAGTTTTAATTTGTGACTATTGTTCAGGTTATATATTTGTAATATATAGTTAGGCCGGGATCTCATCACAACAAAATTATACAAATGGTTTATGGTGCCTTGATGATATAAAGGAAATATTAGAGGAAATTTAAGATGATTTCAGTTTTAATTTGTGACTATTGTTCAGGTTTTATATTTGTGATATATAGTTAGGCCGGGATCTCATCACAACAAAATTATACAAATGGTTTATGGTGCCTTGATGATATAAAGGAATGTCATTTTAAGCAAATGATTATTAATTATAAACATTTTTTCAAGTCTTTGTGATATAGTTATTACTATGTGATTGACTCATTGTCTAGATTTGAATTCAGTTAAGGCATGTTACATGTGGTTACTATATCATATGGATTACGACGTAGACTAATACATACAATATATTGTTGAAAATAAAAATATTTGATATTTTTGCTGCCGTTAGAACATGCAAATCAATGATTATACAACTAGATGAATAAAAATGTGAAAGTATATACTCCTCTAAATTTTAACCATAATAACAAGATAATGCGTTAGAGACAGAAATAAAAGATTTAAAGTTATTCCTTTGGTATATTAAAGAGGAATACACGTAACAAAATTATTCTTCCATCAACATAATTCTTATTCATCTTCACTTTACTAGCTTCTTTTTATTTTGCTAATTCTTCTAATAATTAAGTATCTTTTTTCCACCTTATAATTGTGGTTAAAAAATAAAATGCATGCCTGTAACTCATGCATGTTTTGAGGATGGCATGTATCTAAGGTATCTGAACAAATGAAACTCTGAACATGTAGAAATGTACAGAGACAGAGAGCTCTCGGCTGGTTGGTCAAAGTGATGATCATGATAGTGAAAGAGGTAAGGTGCAAAGACCTTTGGACTAAGGGATATTTCCATTCTAGAGCATAAATTTCCATTTTAGTCATTCTTATGCATCATCATCATCTTCTTTCTTTTTTTCCATCTCACTTTGTTTTTCTAATTATTATTCTCATGTTTTTATTTTAAAATTTTTTGAACAGTGAAAATGAAAATGGAAAAGTTGTAATATCATTTAGGATGTAATTTATATAGAGAGAGAGAAGATGAGAGAGGTGGGGGTAAGGCAGATATTATAGGGCCATGAGACCTACCTCCTCCTCATCCTTTGACTCACTTTTTTCTTGTTTTCTTTTTTAGTTTCATGACATTTTTACTTGTAAAACACTATTTACACTATTCATCAAAAACAAAAAATATACCATATACGCTAAGTATCTTTTTTAGGTCTCTAGGGTTAAGCACAAATTAATTTTCTTGGTTTTTTAATCAAAATCGGAATTTTACATACCTCTATTCCATCCAATCACACAAAAATCAAAGTCATTCGAACATTATATACAATTATACATGGCTATATTTTCAATATATGTTAAAATATTTCTTTCTATGATGTGGATATTAATCTCCCTACCATAGCTAAGCATTTATTAAATGTAACTTTCCAATTAACAGAAAGTGGATTAAATTTTTGTTTCTAATCTCGTCCACCTTTGTTTTCTTTTTGGTAGCCATTTTTACAAAAGAGTTATGAATAAGTAACCCACACGGTGATATTGTCATGAGTGACATTATTGGCATAGACAGACACTAAACGAGTGTTGTAAGTTAACAAGACAAACCCATACAATCAAATCAATTACAAACCTTATAATAACTCAATCATTATATGTTCATCTCGTGATGGTTCAAACTAAATGTTGTTTCTTCATCATCAATGGGCAGGAGGCGGAACCACTGGTAACAACCGTCGAGTGGGCCGCCGAGTGGGTCGTGGACAGCAGCAACAACATATAACCCAAACTAAAAGTCGGATTATCTGAATTAGGATTATCAAAGTAGGAAACACGACCCAAAATGCAAAATAAATTGCCAATATAAGAGTAATTGTTTGATTTTCTGATTGAACCAACGCTACCGCAAAGAAGAACGCTGCTGCCATACAAAGAATTGCTATCACCATGAATGTGACCAAAATGGCCATTATCATTCGGTTCCTACAAATAATAATTATATCATCAGATCATTATTAATATTTGATTTACAGTATTTTAAACACAAACAATTCTCACTAATTATTTCGAAAGCAAGAAGAAACGTATTAGTCTATTAGATGACTATGGTTTATAAAATCGATTTGTCATTGTCCTAATTTTTAATTAAACGGGTATCGGGTCAATATTTATTTTTTTATACCAACATGGAAGCGTTTTGCTGAATTGATCTAAGTCCACCATTGAACTTATAAAGTCAGTATATACTTAAACAAACATTTGGGATATAATAATCTTTCCAAAACACATATAATTGCATAAAAGTTCCAACACTAGCTAGTTATTTAAAAGAAGTTAATATAATTTACCTACTTAAAAGTTAAAACCTTATCATACGAAGTTGCACATACATATTGCATAATTTATCTACCGGTACCTGAGTCGTAAACCGCTGATGACTAGGAGGATTAGGCTCATAGAAGCAGAAAACGAGATCGTACTACTAATAACCATCCCAAGATATAGCATCTTCTTCGAACTATCGTGCTCCAATACCGAAGTTCCGGCTTTTGCCTTACATGTTCCATTTTGATTCCGCGAGGAACAATCGTCACTCTGCCATACACCACCCGGAGGATTAACCATGACTTGAAAGCTCATACTGGCTATAACCGTGGCTGCAACCATAAGGTTTCCTCTGGTCTTCTCTAACCAATCGCCTTGACGGTTTAGGTACTTGACGAACCACTGAGATGATTCTTCATCATATTGTTGTTGATCTTCTCCGCCGTTGACCTCCATGCTTTCGAAGCGATAGTTATACCTTAGAGAAAGTTTGTTGCAATGCAACTTCTTTGCTCGTCGAGTTTAATTATATAAATTAAGAAAAACAAGGATGAGATTGCTTTTTGAGGAAGAAAAGATAGAAATTTCTTCTGGTTTTGAATAGCAAAAAAGTCTTGATTTAAAACACTTTGTTTGTTGATCTAGTCAACGACGATGTAGTGTGACATTATAGAATAATCGATCGCCTATGTTCTATTTTATGTTTAGATTACTAATTGGATATCATCAAATTTGACTTTCGATATGTTTTTTTCGTTTGTTTTTTTCAACGTTATTCACCTTCACAATACTATATACTAAGTGTTTAATGATAATATTGTTGGTCGATCCTTGGAATATGATTAGTTCTTTTGGTAGCTATTTTTTAAAAAGAGTTTATTAGATTATTATATGAATAACCACAAGATGATATTGCCATATGATTCACATTCGCATATAGAAAAACTAAACGAGTGTTGTAAGAGTACAATACAAATTACCCATACAAATCAACTACAAACATTATAACAACATTATATATAGTTGGAACTTTATTCCAGTGACCACATTGCTAGAAACTATGTTCATCTCATGATCGTCGAGTGGGCCGTTGAGTGGGTCGTCGACAGCAACAACAACATATAAGCCAAATTAATAATCGAACTATCTGACTTAAGAGTATTAAAACAGGAAACACGATCCAAAACACTATATAAAAAATCAGCACACGAATAATCGTTTGATTGTCTGATTGAACCAACGCCACCGCAAAGAAGAACGCTGCTGCCATACAAAGAACTGCTATCACCATGAACGTGACCAAAAGCATCATTATCATTCGGCTCCTGTATATAGTTAATTATAACATCAGATCATTATTTTATCTGATTTATTGTGAACCCAAACAATTCTCACTAGTTATTCCGAGTGTAAGAGAAAAACGATTAGATAAGTATGATTTATCAAATTGGTTTGTCATGCATGGTCCTAAAATCCAATCGCATAGCCGTAGATGAGTTGGTGCTTGTTATTTTTAAACCAATCAGAACTATATTGTCGACTTAATATATACGTAACAAAGTCAACAACTTAATCTGGACTAATTGACTCAATTTACATTAGTAAACAAAGTAAGACAATTCTTTTGTAAAATTTTTCTTTTCACTAGTACTTGTTATCCCGACATAACTAAAACTGATCGACAAGTTAATATAATTTAGTATTTTACCTACACCAAACCTTATTAATTATTGTACGAAATCACAGATATATGTAATTTATCTACGAGTACCTGAGTCGTAAACCGCTGATGACTAGGAGAATGAGGCTCATGGAGGCAGTAAACGAGATCGTACTACTAATAACCATGGCGATATACAGCCTACTTTTCGAACTCTTGTGCTCCAGCACCGAAGTTCCAGCTTCCACCTTACATAATCCAGATATATTATCCCTCGAAGAACAATCGTCACTTTGCCAGACACCACCCGGAGGATTAACCATGACTTGAAAGCTCATGCTAGCTATAACTGTGGCTGCAACCATCAGATTTCCTCTGGTTTTCTCCAACCAATCGCCTTGTCGATTTAGGTACTTAACAAACCATTGAGATGATTCTTCATCTTCTCTACCGGTGACCTCCATGATACAAAGCTATAAATATCTTAGATAAAAAAAATTCTTATATGATATATAACTTCTTTGCTTGTCAACGTTATATAGAAAAAATAAAAGGTAGAAATTGTTTCGAGGGAAGGAAGATGGAAATTTCTAGTTTTGATTTGTATGACAAACATTTTATGATCGAGACAACGAGAATAGTAACATTGTGGAATAATCGTCTATACCTGATCATCAAGTTTGGCTTTGGCTTTTTTTTGGTTTTGCTCTTTCGACGTTATTTAATTTACTTTCGCAATACTAACACGTCTCTAATGATAGGTCGATCCTTGGAATTTGATTAGTAAACGAAGAAACAAAAGACAAAACAAAAAACTCAATGTGGCCATATATAAACTACAATATATCATGTCGCTTTAAGGCACTTGGACTCAATTTCTGGACCTGCTTCTTCGTCTCCGATCCTATCCTTATCGTCGTTGTGGATTAACGGTGATGATTATACTCTGCCAAAATACTGTCATTACTGAGTAACTGGTGACAAAAAGAAAATATCTTAAAGTATTTGAATGTTCAATACGATTTATATTAAATTTATTGTCATGAGACTCATAACATACATTTCTTTTTTTGTCGCCATACAAATTCTAATTGAATAATTAGTTTTTTTTAGATTTTTTTTCCAAAAATTTAAGTTCATCGAAAGAAAATATTTCGTTTACATTTCTAAATAGAAAAGTCCTATCACTATTTAATAAACTTACTAAATATACTAACTAAAGGCTATCAGAATACGGCTTCTCGATATTCCAGAAATTAAGATGTAGTATATTCAGTGGCGGAGCTAGAATTTTTATGTATGGAGGGCAAAAATTATATTGTATTAATAATTACATTATATTTTATTTAAATATATTAGTTTTTTATTAATCTAAATTAAATAAACACCTTGAAATACTACTAGTTTTTTTATAAATAAAACAAGATTGAAATAATTTTATTATTGTTATTATAGAATTTCATAAATCATAACCAAACTATATATTTTTATATCTATTAGACGTCTATATAATCAAAAATTATATGCATGTATCTCGATATAATGTTCATACTTAAATGGTGAATAAATAAGTCAATACTAACCATGCATATTAAATGCATATTAAGAAAGAATCAACCAATTAATATTAAGAAAAAATGAAAAAATGAAGAATGGAAAGGGGGGTCGAACCCTGGATCATGGGGGGCAACTTCTCATATCCATGACCAAATCATCCAAATCAGATAACATGTTAATGAACACAAACAAAATTTTATAATATTCATGGGGGGCAGTTGCACCCCCTCCCATAACACTAGCTCCGCCCATGAGTATATCTAGCTTATAACCATCTTCAAGGTCGTATATATTTACTCATACTTATTTTATAAAATATAAAATTAATAATATCAATTGTAGTAATTCTACAAGAGGTAAAAAAAATTTCTATTGCTATGTGAAAAAACAATATTCTGTAATGACGGTCAAGACCTAAGCTCGTCTTTGTTTACCAAGCGTTCACGAGAATGTGTTCAGACTTCATAACGATTAACGAAAAATGTATTTATCTACAAAAAGGAATATTTTGTGATGTATCAAACATTAATTATTCATGCTTTAATATGTCTAACTTGTGAGTAATGTAGATTATAGACTAAGAAAGAGTCTAGAACTCATTATGGGAGAGATATATATATCCAGAACAAAGAAAGAAATATACGTAATAATGTAAGGTTTAACGTACAAATATAGCCATGTTTTACACTCATAATTTTTTTTTGGTAACCAGTGTCTTATACTTGTAATTAAATTGTTAATTTGTCAAAACCCAAAAGTAAGTTATGTTCGATCCGCATAGTAAATAACTTTTGAATCAATGCGACGGCTAACAAAAACGCTGCTAATATACAAAGAACCGCCACCAAAGTGAACATGATCAAAATCGCCATCATCACTTGGTTCTCATAAATTGTGAAATCAAATGATTGATTGCAAAAATTATCTTTAAAGCATTATATTTCGTCTTTTTTTTTCTATATAAAAGCAATACAAAACCAATATAAACGCAATATAAAACCAATATAAATGCAATATAAAATCACTACCTGATCTTTTTGGTTTTTCTGTTTATTAAATATAGAAATCAATAAAGATGGAATCAACAAGATTTTACTTGATTTTTTGTTTAAACAGAAGACTTTGATTTTTAGAAAATAGAACAATCGAAATTAAACTGACTTTTATTCAGTATCCAACTTATGTTTTTATATGACGGTTTTACGTACTATGGTAAATAGCTAAACAACAAACACGAAGAGATGTTAACTTCAACAAACAAACTGATGCTTGCATCAAGTACGTACCCAACTACTACACTAACTTCCACATAGCTTCCTTAACAACAAACTTAAACTCTTTGTTTTCTATATAAAATAGGCTTAGCTAACCGAGCAAAAGAAAACACACGTTAATTCTAAGAAAAAAAAAACTTTGGTTTTAAGCTTTGAATCATGGAACAACAACATGAACCAGAACGTCTTGAAGGATTATTTCAATACTTAACCCGTCTAGGCAACTGGATAGAAAAAACAAGAGGCGAGCTCATGGTAGCCGCAACAGTCATTGCAAGCATCAGTTTTCAGATAATCATTAACCCACCTGGTGGAGTGTGGCAAGGTGACCCGTGCTTCTCCGTAAACCAAAATGATAGTTGCAAGTCCAAAGCTGGAACATCTGTGCTCGAGCATGATGCTTCCAAGCGTCTCGTGTATATTAATTGTGGTTCAAAATTATTCTTCTAATATGTATCTTTCTTGCACCTTATATTAATTGTGGTTCAAAATTATTCTTCTATCAACATAATTTATTCTTCTAATATGTATCTTTCTTGCACCTTATATTAGTTGTGGTACAACACAACCTAAAGTCGTAACTTTTAATTAAAATATATAAACTTAACATAATCAAATTCAATTATCGATCAACAGGGTTAATATCAACAAAATACGCAACAAAATAGTTTAACTAGACACCGAACTACCTGACATAAACCTACTAATACAACGAAAGCAAACCAATACACCGCATATGCCGATAACGTATAGTAGCAAATGCTTAATTAATATGGGGTGGCTTTGTAACTTTTGTGGCTATGTTATATTCAACATTAATTGGTCTTTCATTTCGGTATTAAGAAGTAATTAGCAGCTACGTACTTGATGTTATTTGAAAAAATATAATCGTTTGTATAAAGTGGAAAAATTTACACTCGCTAATAACTGGTCTTAAAAATTAAAATAAATGCCTGAAAGAAATTTAGATTTTTCCCCAATAATAAGAAAAAAAGGTGCTGAATTGAATGAAGAAAAAACTAATGTTAGAAGTAAACTGGGATTTTCACACAGCGTGTGATGAAACTACGTGTCGTTTTTCTTGGAGACAAAACGTCATCGACGTCGTTTTAAAAGAGGGGATCTTATGAGAAATAAAACATTTAGGGGTCATTCCTTGAGTCGGACAAAAATAAGGGCTTAGTTTGTAATTTGTTTAAACATACTCGACCTCATTAGGACTTTCACCACATTAGGGTTTTACCAATTTTTGAGTTTTGCAGTACTTTTTCTTCTTCATTGTGAAAGTTTCATTGCGTCGACTGAGAATCCTGCTCATCGACCATGGAAGACGACGAGCACCGAAAGGACTACATGGAAGAGGAAGACGATGATCAGTTCAAGACACCACAAGTTCCAAAGAAGAAGAAGAAGAAGATAACAAACGAAACAGAGAACCACGAAGAAGAAGGGACAATGGAGATAAAGGTCAAGCGAATCTATGAGAAACCCGATAGAGTCGCTCCGATTGTCGCTTATTTCGCTTCAGGATACAACCCTTCAGCGGAATCAGACGATAGAGAATCACCCAAGGTCACGGTTTATAAGCATCAGGCGGAGACGAAGAAGAGGCTTCAGGTTGTGGTTAGCCCTCCTGGGTCGAGCGTTGAGTTCGTGGGCTCGAATTATACCGGCGAGCAAGCAGCTAGACAGACTTGTGTGTATACACTTGGTGTTTTGGATAAAGAGACTCAGACTTTGAAAATTGTTTCAATTGCTCATAATAAGGTTGGACATTCGAATTCTTGCGTTATCTTGTTTTGATTTTGGCTTTAGGTAGTGACGAATTGCTTCTGTGATGTGATGGTTTAGTTGGGACAGTTTGATGCTTGAAGGTTGAATTTGCCTTTAAGAATTTGTGGGTTTCAATTACAGATATTCAGATTGGAGCCAAGAGTTAAGGTTAAAGAAACAATGGATTCAGAAGCTTCAGCAAGTGAGGTTACAGAAGTTACAGAAGTAAACGCAGGTAATCGACAGGGGAAAGCAAATAAACTGAACAGCCTGTATGGTACCAAGAAAGCTCTTAGTCAGGTATGATCGATGCTCTACCTTTACATCTGTCTCAGCTCCTAACTTAGTACCAATTGCATATACGAAGCTGCAGTATTGGTTTAATCGTTTCTTTGCATCTCACTAGTAGCTATTTGGGAGTGAATATTGAAATTGCTGAGTGGACTATGTGTTGAAATGATAATGTTTGTCTCTCTGCAGGACAAGAAGAGGCAGGCGTTAAATTTAGGTGATAATCCCGGGGCCGAAAAGTTGCTTGAGGGGAAACTTAGCCAAGTTGATGTTAAAATAAGTGCTCTTGATAGCACTGATTCTATAGTTGCGCGCAACATTCCTCCTTATGATGCCTCTGCAACAACTCCAAAGGGAGCTTATCCTATAGAAAAGATCATCGAAAAGGGAGAATGGGACTTCCTTCAAGATATTTACCGGCTTCTGCAAGAGGAAGGACCAGCACCCGACGCCTACCCTGCATTTGTGCGCAACAGATTGTACAAATTGCGAGATATCGAGGTTACATTTTGATCCTTATCTTCGAAGTATGCTTGCTAAGTTTTGACTGAAATATCATGTTTGCTTGCCCCCATTTAACTGTTTAAACCCTATTTGTTTGCTCTTATCCAAGAGATTTTGAACTTGCAAATCGTTAATATCACTGGCTATAATTCCATTCACAGCTGGGATTTTTAATGCATAGATTTCACAAATCGTGTTTTTACAGGACGAGGCGGAGAAGCAGGAGATTTCTGGTGTCTTGTCGCTCCTAACCCATATTGTTAAGTACAAGGACCTGAACTCAATGAATGGTTACGATTCCGCTAAACAGCACAAGTTTCCAGAAATCATCCGTGAGAAATGTAAAAGTTTGTTCAAGGATTCTGACTCAGACAGGATACCTGTTGACAAGGTAAACCTTCTGATAAGCTACGTTCTTGTGCTGGCCCTTCACGTGGATGAGTTCAAGACCGATCCTGAAGACATA
>OVAF01000119.1:0-69928 GCA_900406245.1 Odontarrhena argentea | reverse complement strand
CTTATCAACATCTTCATTGGTAGGGCACAAAATGGCTCTTTCTGGAAAGAAGTTTTGAAAACTACCCAATATTTAGCTGACTTACCTTTCAAAAGTACCTAATCACCAAAAAAATATGAAAAAAAAAAAGTGTTTCCAAAAAAAAAATTGGAGGAATTAATCGGGAAGGAGTTTTATTTCTTTTTTTTTTCCCCCCCTAAAGAATAAACTTTTCAACTAGTGTTTCGTTCTCGTTTGTGGTTTCATCGTATACGATTGCCTACCATTTGTAGACCCTTTGGGACATCTCCCACAACAAAAGCTGCATTTTCACCACCACCACTCAGAAAAGTAACGTCACCATAAGATAGACTTATTTGGTGGGCTTTATTAATGTTCGGGCTTACATCATCAGGCCTTGTTTTGAGTCGGTACATTACATACAGAGTAGAAGAAACATGTGTGGATTGACTTGGAGACGAGGTTCAATGTATCAAAATCCATGAAGATCTTTGGTATCAAACGTACCACTTCTAAGATTTCCCGTACTAATTACATAGTCCCGTTAGATTCTTTTTTTCTAAGTAAATTACAACCATATCATTAACTCACAATAATAATAATGATCATAGACCTTGTGGAGACAAGCTATTATCTTAACTCAATCTTGTCTCTCCCACTCAAAAATGCTTCCAATTGATCATGAATCCGATGACAGCCTTGAAGTACTCAATCAAATTCTTTAAAAAAATCTTATAATAAAACGTTTGATAGGGTGTATCTGGGGACAAAAACATTGAACCGCATACCTAAATTCTAATCAACATTAATAAACTTATAGGTACCAAGTTGTGTACTCCTAATTAGGAATTTTCTAGATTAAATAACTTAATGTTGCGACAATGTTCTTCCTCTTCACGACCGTCTCGGGAACTTGTCCTAAGCCAAAAATATAATAAGAAATGGACAATTGGATGAAACTGGTTTCGGCATTAAGTTTTTTGGTTTGTATGTTTCAGATTTTAAGTTAAAAATAGTTTTGAAAACTAGGCTCGAACAGCTAATTGTTCAGTTGATTGCAAGTAGGGCTGAATATGGATACATGTTAGCTCTCTTTGCTCCGTTACTCAGATTTGTCGTATCGAATCTAGTAAAAATGTACCGGTACGTACTTCACAAGTGGAGTACGTAGTTATTTATATATTATTTAGCATTTACATAATTTTATCTAAATTTATGTCGATTTTGCATTTGTATTCAACTTATAACATTTTTTTTCAATTTTTCAAATATAATTTTGGAGGTTCACATATTTCATTTTTTTGTTATGTTTTTTAATCGATTATTCAAATGTTTAATCTGTTAAGAAATTTTTTTAAAAATGACTAAAAGCTGAACTATTTAAATTTTTATTCAGGTAAACAGTAGGGATATATGATGTAGTCCACATGTATCAATTATTTTCAAGGAGTATCCAATTTTTGAGATAACTTTTTCAAGTTGGATATGTATGCTAACACTCTATTATCTATAAGGATTAGTCGGATAAACGTATTCAAAATCGTATCTAATCGCGGTGTATGGTACTAGTTGCAAGGATTATCTTTGGGATGATGCTTGAATCTGCTCATGAGTTCGAATCTGTGTTGAAATGGTTGAATGAGTACTACTACTAACGGCTCGTCTCATGCCATGATGAGTCAATATGACCACAAATTAGAGTACATATAGAATAAAATTTTGCTTTGCTAATTGCTTTAAATTTTAGTTGGGTTCAGACTTGATTTCAATCTTGGATAAAAAAAGTATAATGAAAACTTACAAAATTGGTTACCTTAATTCATATTATAATTTTAGTAAGTTTAAATGTAAAGTCAATTAAAAATATTTTTCTTAAATATATTTTGGTTAATTCGGTTTGGTTAGGCAAAAATTGGATTCAGTTTGGGTTCATATAAGATAACTAGATATAGAACCATTATAAACAAAAAAAAATAGAATAAATTCGGTTGTAACGTCTAAATTTCTAACAAAAATATCTGGGTGAGGTTTGATTATCTCATTATTCGAACAAAGTTATTTGGTCCGAATTTGGGTTGATGATTTTTTGGTTTGGGTCGGTTTAAATTATTTAGACAAGCCATAGCCCCTAGGGGATGAAAACAAGAAAAGAACTAAAGTCTGCAGCAAATGTTTCCATGTCTCCTTTCTGACAAACCCACTCCCTACGGCTAACCAAAAGGGAGTCACAAAGGCAACATTTAGTTATGGCTCTCTCTCTGCTCCTCTCACAATGGTTTCACGTTCAAACACAGAGCATTCAAAGCTTCCTCCATGTGCCATCGTGGCTTGACTAAACTTGCACTGTATTTGCATTTAAACAAATCAAAAATATCCCATGTTTCTTGCACATGCCTTCACTCATATATATATACCCAACTTCTCCTTCTTTCTTTTCTTCAGCAGCAAATATGGCATTTCCTAAAACCAAACTCAACATGCCCTTTAGATCTATAAGTCTACCTTCAAGAATCCATCCTCCTTCTGCCAAGTTTCAAGCTGCTCTCTCTCAACTTCAGCTTTCCCAAAACTCATCATCATCTTCAGATTCTCAGTCTCTTCAACTCTCCTTACTCAACCTCGCCGAGCTTTACCATTCGTTACACCAACTCAATCCCTCTCTTCCCACATCTCAAGCTGAACATTCTCTTGACGTATCAGCCACGTTACTAGACTCATGCGACGCAGCGAGAAACCTAATCCTTACTCTTAGAGAGCATCTCCTCAATCTTCAGAGTGCACTTAGAAGAAACGGCAAATCCATGGAAGTGCAGATCAAAGAGTATTTTTCCTTCAGGAGAAAGATCAAGAAAGAGACCAACAAGCTTCTTCTTGGTCTCAAGAAGTTGGAAGGCTCTGAGACCACCGAGTTCGCTGTCTCAATCTTCCGATCTCTTTTCATGTTTCTGTCGACAACAACGCCGGCAATGAATACACAGACCTGTGCACTCAAGTTCGTCACCAAGCTTATTAGTGGTGGTCACTCTTCATCGTCCGTACTAAGCGAGTTACAAGACGTGGATTTGATTCTACGATCACGTAAAGGAGACAACTCCAAGGATGTGAAGAAGACGTTGGAGAGATTAGAAGAGAGAACAGAGGGACTTGAGTCTGCTCTTGATTCACTCTTCAAGTCTCTTGTCCAATATAGAGTTTCTTTGCTCAACATTCTTACAACACACTCTTCCTTTGTTTAGTCCATTAGTTAAATTAGTCTCTAACTGTATACAAAAACATATATAGAAAAATACATACAGATTCTTATAAACTTTTTGGTTCTCAATATACTTGTCTCAACTCTCAACATGGCAAAGTTAGGGAAAGTGCAATATGGAGTTTGTGATCAGGTATCCGTACATATTACAAACAAGTATTTGCATGGCAAAATTGATGATGTGTCTGTCTACCATTGGTCAAGCCTACTCATTCGTGCACTTAACTTTTTAAAAACATTAAATTTAGGCAACTCCCAATGATAATGATAAAGTCATCATTATCAAATTCATCATTATCAAGATCTTTCATTTTGGACGGTTTATGATCTGACTAATTGCAGATTTAAAATGAATAAAAGGGAGAGAGGAGTGGATCTTCGATTCCTCTTGTCCCCACACATTGACACATGCAGCTGTTCAAAGGTTTGCTCATAGCCCGACCCCATTTTAATTTTATATTTTTTTTGCTAAAAATTTTAATTTATATTGTTCTTGAGTAATCATAGGACAATAATGCATATGAACTAATAACATGGGTTTTTTTGTTAAATAAACAAATATATAAGAGGGCTTTTTTGTTAAATTATCTATAAACCATTTCTTTCTAGCCTGGCTTGCATTATTGTTTTTAACTCGAAGGATACATGTAAACGAAGACTTTAAGTTATAGACGACAAAGAAAACCAAATAATAATAAAAGAAAAAAAAAATAACAAATGCGAATACAAAATTATGTTTTATTTGTTAACTCTTTTAACACTGATCGATAGCCAATTATTTTATTACAAATTATGAGAAATATTGTATAGCCATTTTTATTGGATCAATAAACAATAAAAAAAACTATTTTATTGATAAGTGATCCAATATTGATTGGATCAATAACCATACTCATTTTTATTGGATCAATAAATACCATTTTATAAAAAAATGATCCTATAAAGTGGAACAAATCATCATCATCATATTTCTAAAGCAAAAAAAAGAAATTTCACTTAAGAAATTCTAACCATGATTTAAATTTTGATTAAGACTACTTTATACCACTGTACCAAAAGAAATTTCTTGCAAGTGATGTTCTTAAAATTTTGATAAATGGTGATGCCTAAAACAGTTGTTTTCTCTACTCACTCCAGGACCGATACTATTTACTATTATCAAATCATTTATCCCAAATAGACAAATATATATATTAGTTGGTATTTATATAAACTATTGAATTTATATTAATTCCGTTGAGTATGTTGTATATTTTTTTAGTTGAATTGTTAAATTTGAATGAATTTGACATACTTCTATTTCAGATTGCAAATGGTGCTAGGGGAGTTGTCGAATCTAATTGTATTGTGATATAAAAAAAAATCTGATATAAAAAAAATCTTGTATATTACCATTTAGTTCCATAGCAAACATGGGTGAAAGGAAGAACAAAATCACTTCTTCATACTTTCTATAATTCTCTACAATAATAATATCAAATTGTTGGATATTTTAATCAAGTGAGAGAAGAAGGAAAGACAGTTGAGAGAAAGTTATGGAGAGACGGCATTAGAATTTAGAAGTGAGGTGATGAAGGCATTGGCTCGCTAATTATGGAAATTGGGTGGCACAATTATTACACAAATTGACAAAAAACCAAACAAATTAAATGACAAAACAAGTATAATGTATACACTTGCTATTTTTATGTAACTGAGGGTCCATCCAAGAGTAACGTGACTCCACATGGCCCAACCTCTCTTGTCTATACAGTCGCAAACTCACAATACCTAATCTTTTCTTTTTACCAAGAAGTCGAGATAAAAAGATAAAGAACTCAATCGATACTAGTACATAGTAGTTCATTATTGCCTTCTCCATTTAAACCATTGTTTGTTTTGGATGAAGTGATCAAAAATTAAAACAATTATCCATGCACCTGCTCCAGTTCGGACTATGTACATAGTATATCACAAATCCGAACATCTTGGATTCGAAATTATGCCCACAAGGTTCAAACTCAGATTCTTTCTAATTAGCTAGAGGAACACATCAACCAATGAATAATTAACACTAAACTATACAAATGCGATGCCCCAACTTTTTATAATATATAATCAATTTTGATACAAATGCCGTTGTTTCCTCTGCTTTATCTCAAGATCGACTCTGATGTGTCATATCCCTTTTATATGTCAAGAGGTTACATGGATTCAGCCAGTTAGGTTGCGTTGGTTCCTATAATATATACATCTTTTGGATATGAGCTTGAGATTGTGTTGTATTGTGTCATCAAAATATACAAGAATATTTTATATATACAATTTGTGTGGGGAGTTAACTATATACGTAGAACCAACAAGTTATAATTGGTGTTTTCATACATGCATGGGAATAGGATCAAACAAATATCTGAAATAAAATATCTCCTTGTACACCAATATAGTTGCATATCTAAGAACAATCACAATAAGAAAAAAGTCCCAAATATATGCAAAAAAGGCACGAGAGGATGTTATTACGAAAGGCCTAATAGTTAGGAAAAAGATATTTTAGAATTAGATATTGTAATATCCAACCTTCTAAAGATATGTGAGGTTCAGTTGCAGGCTGTACTTGGATAGTGACAAGTCACATTCATGTATTCAAACTAGCTAGTTGGAGAAAAATGTAAGCGGTGTGTGATATATGATTGTGATTGTTTATATAAATATTACTATCGTTTTCTCTAGAAATTTTTCAACAAGACACTCGTGCACACGGTCCCATTTGATTGTATTATCCAACCACCACACCAGCTTTTCTACAAGATCATTTTCAGTTTAAATCATTATGGTGTTTAGATGATGCTATATGATCCTCCTTTGATCACACAGAGATATGAGAGAATATAATTAGATGTAAACTAAGCATGACGGTGTTATATCAATACCCAAACTTGAGGACGTGCTTGACACAATATCTTAGTTTTGATTCTTCTTGCCTAATTAAAGATCTAATAAGTGGGTACCTCAATGATCTTCTGCTAAACTTGAAAAAGATTAGTTAAGAACACAAAAACATGAATTAAGCAAATTAGGTACATGTAGAGCGAACATAAAATTAAACACTAAGTTGGTTTTGATGGAACAAAGAACTTTATCTCACTTCACGTGGCTTTTACGTTGACAACTCCTAAATACTATTCCATTTGACCTATCTCCATATCTCTCTCTCTGTCTCTAGCTAGACCTCTCTATATATATATATTCATACTCAGCTTCTTTCTAGCTAAATCTCTTTCTCTTTATCTTGAAAAACCCTTATCAACATGTCTGTCTCTTACCACGTCCGGTCTTGTAGCTTACCAGCTCGGCTACACTACTCAAGTGGTCTCAACCATATTCAGCAACTCCTCAATAAGCTTCCTACAGATAATAACAACAGTCTCTCACTTCTCTCACAGCTCTATGAATCTGTCTCCAATCTCTTCAACGACTCGCCTGCTTCGTTACTACTCCCTCATCAGTCTTTCTTCACCCATCTTCTTGATCTCTCCCTTGTACATCTTGACTTGTGTTCCAAGCTAAGAGACATCACTTGCCGCATCAAAGACTGTCTCCGTGACCTCCGTTCTGCTTTCAGACGTAGACACAGTGGAGATTCGACTATCGACTGCCACGTTAAAGCCTTTATCCGGTCTAGGAAAGCGGTTAACAAGGATCTCGCTAAACTACTCTCGTTGCTCAAACAGACTGACCATTTCTCCTCCACATCTACTCACCCTTTGGTTGTACTGCTCAGACAAGTTTGTTACCAGACATGTTATTCCTTCAGGACAGTCTTGTTGTCCTTGTCCACATCTACACCAAAGTCCAAGCCTTCCAAATGGACTTTGGTCACCAAACTGGTGATCAAGAACGTTAGTGCCCAAGTGCATGTCACTGGACACACAAATGAGTTTCAGACGATGGATGAAGAACTACGAAGATTCTGCTCAGCTAAAGAGATAAAGAGGGAGCGAATCAAGTCTTTGATCAGCAGCTTGGAGAACGTAGATGGTCCGGTTGAAGATCTGGAGGAGTCGCTTGGAAGTTTGTATAGGCGTATGATCCAAGCTAGAGTCTCTCTTTTGAACATACTCTCTTTGCATATATAAATGGATTTCATTTGTGTGTATACAACTTCATCCAATATTTTAGATGGAATATGTTACCTTTATAGATTAATAACACTCAAACATTAGAGGTAGTTGTATAAACAAAACCCAAAAAAAACTCAGCAGCAACGACATTTCAACATATCAAAGCAAGTATAGGGTCTTGATCTATCCTCGAGCTCGAAAGCAGTGGGCAATGAGTCTAGATTATAGTTGGCACAACAAACGCTGTATAGGTTCCTCTTAATTCCTCTGCTAAATGGATGCACTCGTTCCGGAATATTCCTGCAAACCCAACAGCTCTATTGTTACACAACCAATGCCTCACAAAAACAAACTGATTCAACAACATTTAAATTTCTATAAAAAACAGAGCAGCTCTCTTATTTTCTTAGCGGAACCTCATATCATTACTAGGTGACAGAAGATGGGTTGAATACCTCATGTACGGAATACGTCTTCGTCTCACAAGTTCATAAGTGCTTTGATTCGTCAGAATAAGGTAGCTGCAGGAAATCAGTTTTGAGTGAGAAATTGAAACAATTAAACGATAAAAGCTATGAGATTGCAGGAAAATTCACTAGAATGTGAATAAACTACCTGTGAAAAAGTAACAGCAGCAGTACAAAAATCAAGGAGATCACCAATATGACAAGCAGCAGTATGATAATTGCATCCTTCCACCTGTTCACATTTCCATTTGAAAGTTGATATTTCAACGAATTAGAGCTGCTAAAACACTGGCCAAAATATGAGGGGGAGACGAAAAAGTATTATACCAAGGCTTTGCTCCATTACTCAGGTAGTCAATGTACATGACGAGTGTCCAGATGCATAGAGCTGACTCTTCAAAGATATACCACCTGATATCGTGCAAACACATCTATGGGGTCGAAAAACCAAACAAGAAGTCTAATGCATAACATCAAACTCAATTACAATCCAGCTTTGTTATCTCTACCTATATTGAACAATGTAACAGTACAAATTTAGCTAGTGCAGGCTTACCAGAATTTACAATGGTTTTTCTGGCCTATACATGTTCCCAACCAAACACAGTGATGATCAAACTGAAGCACACATCGATCACAATCATGACAATGTTTGGCTCGTGGAGGCTGTAAACATGACGTTTTTCGAGAGAAAGATTTAGGGAGGGAAACAGGTAAAAACTCAAGCTGAACAACTACAATGGCTAGATGATACAATATTCAAATGCATGGAAGCTCAGTATACTGACCTGCTCAACATGACAATAGCTGCATGTCAAATTTCTGCAGGTTATAAACAAAAAAATTCAGAATACTCTTTCCTACTAAAGGTTTCCCAGTTATAAGCTGATTCTTGAAGAATCATAGAGGACGAAGCCTTCATTATTAGCTCATACGTACCTTATGGAAGTTCCTGGAGGATACAAGTCTACGACCAACTTCCCCCAGGGGGTTGGAGTCCTTCTACCCGCTGAAGCTGATTCTCTTCCATCCACAGTAACAACTACGCTCTCACTTTTTCTGGAAGCATGTTGCCTTCGCTTAAATAACGACATAATAAAAAAGTATAAACACAACAGACAGACACAGTTCCATACAATTCAATTCCGTCAAACTCCATAAGGGTTTACAGCAACTACAACAACGAAATAACAAATTCTTACATTGAAGTCGTAGCTGCGTTTCTGTACATTGCATTCGTCTCACAAACATCCCTCATTGCATCAATCACATACCTAAGAAAAACAAAGTAAAAAAAGAAGGCTTAGTACCTCAAGTTTTCAAATAGCAGAATCAAAATGCAGACGTAGATAGTGAGTTTTACCCAGGGGAAGAGCCAGAAGTAACAAAATACTGCAGAAGCGTAGCAGAAAACAAGACGAAATAAGAAGCCATGTACCTGTTAGAGAGAATCACAGAGTAAAAAAAGTTAAGCTCTTTCGAATTGATAAGCCAACCAGAGGGATTGAGCAAACTACCATGGATCTCGCTTAGTTTTCTCAATAAAGTCAGCATCGAAAAGGAAGAGAAAGCCGATGAAAACGAGGTGAAGTGCCACTAGTGCCAATTTCAGAAGCAGGGAAGATCTTCGAACTGATAGGTGAAACAAGGGTAGATTCAAAATCAGCAAAAGGAAACAAATTTAGTTAGAGAATCGACGGATCAAAAAGGGGAAATTGAGACGTAATGATGATTAGGGTTGGTACCAGGATCGGAGAGACAAGGAAGGGCGAGAGGAAATCGGTCTCGGGTTCGATCCCAAGGTCGAAGGAAAGGGCAGCAAACGCCCATGGTTGACTCTATCTCTCTCTCTCGCTCTCTCAAGCAAACATTGGGAGGAAGAGACGAGAGAAGAGAGAATCGCTGACGATGAGAAAAGAAGATCGTGAAGAAGAAACCTTGTAGCTATGGAGGATTAAGTGGGGATTGGAAGATTACTGTTAAGTCGCAACAAGCCAACATTGGAGGAGATGAATCATGTGTACGAATTATCGGTAGAGAAAATGGTGAAGACAGATATTTTTGGGCCTTTAATCTAACCGAGGCCGAATTTAAATTGGGGTTTGAAGTTACAAACGTGTAAAGTTGTGGGCTTTAAAGATTTCTTTTCTTTTTCTTTTTTGTTAATTAAAGCTTTAAAGATTTTGTTGAAGACGTGTGTGGATTTGATTCAAAATGGTACAACCGGAAGTCCTTTTTCCAACGGTTAAGGGTTTAAAGGTTTCTATGTCCGTATATGATAGTATATCAGATCATATTAATTATTAAAGGTTGCATAAGCTTTTCGAAGATCTAGAGTAATGCTGACTCTGTCCTGATCTCATGTATAGCGAGGAGAGTTGTTTATCGTATGTGTGGTGTAGGTAGATAAATCTTCTATCGTACAACCAGTTGTATTGTTAATCGTTGTTAGTATAAATAAATGATCTAAAATCATATGAATAGAACTATATATATCTACAAATGACAAAAGAAGACTCAAAATGGTTGCTCTCCATTTTGAAATATGTAACCGAATAGTAACATGTAGGAATCGGAAATATGTATTGTTATTTAATGTGACAAAAAATCCAGATTTGCTATGATCACTTTTTAGCGAGCATGACGGATGTTACAAATTATGTTATGTCGACACAAAATAAAAGTTTACTCTATTTATCTCGAACTTTGGGAATTATATTAGATGAGTATAAAAGAATTTCAATTATTCATTCACGTATAAAAATTAACCTCTAGGAAAAATTTATTCTCACCTCAAGTCAAATCTCCATAAGCTTCTTCTTCTTCTTCTTAATTTAAAGGGATGACTAAATGTACAAAGACACGAGACTCTTCTGTCTTGAGAAAGTAATAAACAAAAAAAGAAAAATGAAGAAAGAGAAGAGCATGCGAGCACGTTATCGTTCGTTAGAGATGATGAGATGAGAAAATAAAAAATGGAGAGCACATCATCTCCATTCCTTAAAGCCACCGTCTTCAACTTTCTTATTCACATTTTACGTTATCTCCTCTTCTTGCTACTTTTACTGTTTTAAAAACCAAACCAAAACAGAAAAAGAACTCTTTAATTAAATTTCTTCCATAAACATTATGGCAGATTCCAAAAGATTGTTTGGTGTTGTACGGAAGAAACTTCTCCGGCGATCTCACAGCAGAATCACCGTCCTTCGATCAACCCAACAAACCTCCAGAGAAGAAATCGCCGCCATTAAAATCCAAGCTTTCTTCAGAGGTCACCTGGTAAAAAGAATCAAAACACATTTTGTCTTTAATTATATCTGCAAAAAATCTTTCCTTTGACTATTTTCTTTATATAAGTGGTGCAGGGAAGAAGAGCGTTTAGAGCGTTGAGGAGTCTTGTGAAATTGCAAGCGGTGGCGAGAGGAGTGCTTGTGAGGAGACAAGCTCGAATAGCTTTACATTGTATGCATGCTCTTGCTCGTTTGCAAGTTAGAGTTCGTGCTCGTCAGCTTCTCTCCCAGTCCCAATGATTTCTGCAATTCCCCTGTTTTCTCTAAAAAACCTCTTTGTGATTGTGGTGACATCCTCCAAAACATTCTTGTCTTTTGGTTTTTTTTTTTTGAATTCTTGGCTTGTGGTTTTGTATATGTACTAATTAATCTCTTACCATTCAGGCCTTTTGTACATTTTTGACTAACAAACAAGACCAGTCTAGATATATATAACATTATTTTTGATGAAAACTAGACATTTTCACTACATTCTAAAAAGGATTCATATATTATATGAAGCAGAACTCATCACAAGCAGTTCAACAGAATTGTCTGAAACGGTTAGGTTGGTTACCTTGGATGAGAAGAAAGGGTAAGACTTCCCTGGTTTTGTCTGGTACTGTGGTACATGACCTTGATATTTGTTAGGATGATCTAGAAGTGATAAACAGTATGGATCAGTTACCTTAATATCAGTAAACAAAACCATAAAAAGAACAAGAAAGAAAATGACATGATATCTCCATAGAGGTCAATCTAGAAGAAACAGTGAACGAGAGAGCACTGAGATATTGGCGCGGCTCAATCAGATATCTAGAGACTACAAATGATGAGCAAGAAAATCTGAGTGAACCAGGCCAATATCAAAGGGACTCGCTCGTTGCTTACAAAGTGGAGTAAAAAGAAAGAAGAGTGTGAGGGGAAGTGTGAGGAGATGTGAGAATGTCTGTGTTTTTAAAGAGAGAGGCATTAAATTATGGCTATGAAAGAAAAGCAATGGAGGAGGGTATGGAGCATTAATACCACATATCTACTACCAAAGCACAAAAGCTGGCTCACCCTCTTTAAATCTCCATCTTCTCTCTCTTCTTTCTTTACAATTTCAACTTCCATTCTTATGTGTATCCATCATTCTAAACCAATTTGGCTATGCAATGTGAACCAATACTTCTTTGTCTCATCCTTTGTCCTTTCTCTCTTCTTGAGGTTTTTATAACAAAAAAGAAAAAGAAAAAAAAAAGATTTTGAGCAAGAGAATTAAAAGAACATTGAGAAGATGCTCTGGTAATAAATTTTGAGGGAATCTTGCAGAAGGGAGGGGACACTGGCTACCTCCTGCCTGCGACCATTAATGGTGCCCTTAGCTATTCTTTCTCTCACTGATTTCCAACAAGTAATAAGGATTCCTAAAGAGAGAGATCAGAGTTGTAACTATACACCAAAAGCTTTTGTTCTGTTTGGTTATGACTATTGCACCCCTATTTACTTCTCTCTAGCTGCATCAACCTCTTTCCGGTCCACCATTGCCATTAATATATGCACAACACACATTATCTCTCTACCCAATTATATTTTCTTGTCTTTGTGAAACTTATGTCCAATCTTTTTTTACCTATATAGCTCTGCTCTTGCTCTACTATACAGTATTATATCCCAATTATCAAACCATCCTGCAACCTTTCTTTTCCTATTCCTGTTTTCGAATAATTCACCTTGGCCATTGCGGTAGCTTAATATCAGCATCGTATTAACGCCTACGCCACTGAATGGGAAACTTTTAATATGTAAGAAAAGCTAAGAACATTTACGACGAGTCTTGACCTCCTTCAAGCTTTTACTCTACATGGCTGCAAAGTATGATCTACAGTTTCAACAGGTTCCACCATTAACAGTCTGAAAACTTAAATAATCTTCCACTTGGCACCATAACAGGTAGAACAGATAAGCTTCCTCAGACGGAGAATCAAAGACAGTTATGAGATAAGCGAGTTTTTTAAGTACTTCTTTTTAGAGTAAACTGACAAAAACGTGCGACATGTATGGCATCTTAAGGTAGCGAATCGATGCATATAATAGCATGGTATGTTAACTATTTTCTCAACAGCAGCAGAAGTTACCACCTGATAGAAAGAAATCATCTACTCAAGATAGATAGGACCAACAACAATGTGAAGCAAGTAGCAACATGCGAGATGTTCAGAAAAGTATTTTGACGGATGCTCTCTTGTCATGTACTTGACACACTTGAGCTTTTGGAATTTACTAATTCTTGGCTTCATTCACATATATAGAATGTTAAATGAATATCAAGCACCACACATATAAACGACACAGGAAAGGCCTACATTTCATTCATCATCAACAACAATTACATGATTACACAAGGGTCTGTTGAACAAATAAAAATTAATAATTACTGGCATGTGTTCCAAACGTCAGTATTGTGTGGCTTTCACGTTAAAATTATACATTCTTATACCAACAAGAGTGACTTTTTTCATAACTACAAAAGATTGAAGCTAAACGTGGAGTAGTAGCTTTAGAGTTTCTTGGGGAAAGTCATACCGCCGCCTCGGATAGAAAGGGAGGGTCCTTTGGCAGAGCTTACTACATTGGTATCAAGGAAGATTACGACCACAGTGATGTCATCGTGGAAATGCCTCCTCACTCCTCTCTCTATCTTCTTCAGATCAGAGTATCTCATCTCCCTTTTCTTTGCCGCCTCTTGCAGTGCCATTTTCACCAGTCTCCGTGCAATCCCCTGCATTCACCAGCCCACAGCAAAAGACAGAGTGAGTTTTTAGTTATGTAAAAGGATTTTTCTGAAGCGTAAAAAAAGAAGAAATGGGTCTTGCACACATTTCGTGGGTGGTTCTGAACGATGTCAACAGCTTCTTGGTTACTCAGCTGCTCCCATAGTCCATCGGAAGCGAATATCAGAAACTGATCTTGTGGTAGGAGCTCATGCTCTGTTATCGTCGGTTCCCCACTCAAGATTGGTCTTTTCATCGGCTCACGGAGTCTGTACTTTGTGTACAATGGTTCCTTGTTGAACTCCGCTTTCTTAAGATAGACGTCGCCTATGGATCTAGATATCTGCAAAAGGAACAAATATATATAGCCTTTTCAGATTCAATCTTCACGGTTTATCTCAACATGGCAAAGAAACAGACATATCAAGGCATTTGTGCTTACTGTCTATGCAGTCATGAAGATAAAAAAAATAATTGTGAGTGTTCGGTCAATTGTAATGTATAACGAGCTTTTTGAGTATTGGTGGGTTTGGTATTGGTTATGACAAAGTCAAGGCTACAACAAATGAGTCTTTTTTCAAAGTACAGCCTAATTTAATGCACAGACCGCATCTACATACCGAAATTACAACAACTATCAGATTTGTTGGTTGATCCCTATATGCTATAAGCCTATAAGTAACAAGAGACACATTGTCTTTGAATAAAATTCTAATGCCTTGGCATAATTTGAACAGCAATAAGTTCAAGGCCATATAAATCAGACTTTCACCGGTTTTCCTTGACATTACATGGGAAACTATAAATGAGGTCAATCAAGCGATTTCCTAATATAATCATGTACCTTAATCTTAATAAAAACTAAGCATAAGTATAAATTCTAATTAAACATAGTTCAGATTGCGAAAAGTACCTGAATAAGACCCTTAACACGCCACACATTGTGCTTTAGCACGACAATATGATTGTCATCTGGGTGCAAGGAGCGCATTTCCTGTCTAACAGACTCTATGCTCACATTATGTTCTGCTGAGAGCTGAAGCGCAATGACCTCACCTGTCGCCTTCATAGCCCTTCCAAGAACAGCACGGGAATCCCCAACGTTAGCAATGTAAAGCATCCCTCCGCATATAACACCCACCAGGCAGCATGTCCCAACTGCTGCAATTTGTGGCTTCGTTGGCCACTGCTTCGTCACAACACCTAGAAAGCCTTCTTCTGTCGCCTCATATGCCTTTCTAATTACATCCATCGACATAGAGTCTTGCTCTGCTGCAAATCCTGCAGATTGAATAACATTTTAGTATCCCCTACAATTGTGTTGAGAACCATATATATGTATATATAATTAAGTTCCTCACTCTTTAGATGCTGAAAAAGGTGATCATTGACAAAGCGAGACGTCTCAGGCCCACCATGACCATCATAGATTCCAATAAACGTTCCATAAGGCCCCGAGTCAAGTGTACTCAAAGGACCAGACTCAACCTGGCTCTGATCCTCAAGCAAGTTGTTGGCCTGAACAACAGCCATTGAGAATTCACCAACGAGGTGCTGACCAGAGTCTTTATACCAAAGCAACCCATCCTGTTTTCCTGTAGAATCAGAGCAGTTGCCCGAAGAAGAAGGCCACAGACAAGCACTCAAAAGTTTCATCAATGTTGATAACATCCCTCATCTCATCAGGGAAACCCTTTTTTTCCTCCTCCACATCCGTCAAAGGGATGCAGAATCAAACGATTTTAATTTACGAATCTGCAATCCAGAAACAGTAAAGAGTCTCAGTAGACCACAACAGTTTATTAGATTGATAGGAATCTGAAAACGCATAATCAACACCAACTATTAACTCAAAAATCAACAAACCCAATCTGGTAACTGATCAGATGAGCAAGAGCGAATCAATCATTCAACACTGAGGAAAACAAGAAATATCAAAACTTTATCAATACCTGAGATTGTACAGAAGCAGATGTAACAAGTAAGAAGTCAAGTCAACAGATTGGAACAATACTCATCAAACGAAACAAAAATTTCCAGAAATTGAAATCAAAATCGAAGAGATTTAGGGTTTTAGTAAAAGAGAGAAAAAGGATCGGGAAAAATATCAACTGAAAAGTGTGAAGAAGCTTTAAAGTAAAAAAAAAGGATAAGATCTAAAGGAATCGATTTGAAAGAAAAGAGAGAGAGATGGATTCGAATCAGATCCGTAGAAATGAATCAAGAAGAAGAAGAAAGTTTGGGTCGACCTCTTGGAGAAAAGAGGAAGAGAAGAGAAAGAGAAAAGGGCTCCACTGCTCGTAACCAGACAATCCAAATCTCAATTTACTAGTCTTACTACTAGAGATCAGATTTTTTTTTCTAAAACCTAACCCTTGTTTTTTCCTCTATTTGACTTTTCTTTCCTGTTTTGTTTTCACCATACGATCCTCTGACTTTCTAAGACTTTCGAATTACACCCGCTAAGTTGTCATTTCTTAATTAGTCACCCCCTGATAGATGAAGAGAGAGAGAAGTTTGGTTAGGAAGATAGAAAAAAAAACGGGGTGAGTGATAGAAAGAGAGACACGTGAATGAATGACATCAGTTTAACGTTAGCTGTCTAAATTAGAAACATACGTGTGCAAAATCCACATCCCTGCACCTGCCCTCTTCTTTTCCCGTTTCCTCTTCACTTCTCCCATGTGCTCTCCTTTTTCTTCTCTCTTTTTTCTTATTATGGACAATAAAGACTAATGGGCCTTTATGGGCCTTATTACCCAATAGACTCCGCTAAACTTGACCCAAAAGAAAGATATTTATAGAAAGGCAAATAAGGAGGGAGTGAAGTCAAGAAAACAAAACCTACTTTCACTCTTTACCAAGAAAGAAACAAAGGGATCACTAAAACTCCCCCACATGTTAATTTCTCACGTTTTCTTTACTCTCTTGTCTGAGAATTACCAAATTTGCCTTCACTCCTCACTACAAAATCCCTCCATTTTCTTCTTTTTATTCCAACTAACTTACTATACATTTGTGTTTTCTTCTTTTTTTTGTTGATGTGTTGTTCTCTACGTACGTATATATAGACTCACACTAACAGACTCCAGTTAAAGACATCAAAGGATCTAGTTTATATAAAAATTCTAGATAGCTCTTCTTTTTTTGGATCAGATCACATAAAATATATAGAAAAGATGCAACACCATCATCATCATTCGGAAGTGAAGCAGCCTCTTTGTCCTAAGCCACGACGTGTGTGTTCTTCTCTTCCCGAATTCCTCAAACCTCTCTCATGTTCCCTACACTCCTCCTCCTGGTAACACTATGGCCTAGGTTCTTTGCTTATAACACATTTTTCTTTTTTTGTGTTTGCAAATTTGAGGAAAATATCAAATGTTTTGGAAACGATTAGTGGAGGCCAATATATCATATCCCTACTTTTTCTTTATGTGGTTTTGAAATTCACCATGATCATGATGACACATATATACATGTTTTGGCCTTGATCAGCCAACAAAGTTCTGAGGGACGAAGCGGCGTTATCACCATAGTTGATAAGGTTATACTTGCTTCTTTCATCATTTGCATTTGTTATACATACACACAGATATATATCCTAATTACTTGGTTCTAGCTAGGTGTTACATGGATATGTATTAATATTAGACTACTTAAGGATGTTTTTTAAAGATATATATTAACTGTGGTAGGTGCAGCCGATAGAAGGTGGGACAATAGAGTCGATGTGGTACGCAGGATCTCCACCTAGAAGAACCGGGAATCCTCTCGTAAACGACCTTCGCTTCATTAATTGTCTCGACCTTTTTCCCAATTTCTCAAGAACCAAGGCTTGATCTTCAATTCTTCATATATTATATGTAGACTACGTATCTCTCCTATACAGTACTTTTATACATGAATGCATAGCCCAAGTAAAAGAAAATCGCCTTAACACGATGAAGGCAGAGACTAATTACATACAGTACAGAAAAAGGTACCTGAATATTTATAGGACTTGGATGTCATTATTATTATTCTTTTTGTCAAGGATTTGGTTGTTATTTTTGGTATAGTTATTGGATTTCTATTTTCTCTTTTTAGTTTGTTACGGGTGTATGACTTGTGTTTCCTCTTTATTAAGGGTATACTTGTACTTGTTCGACTGTTTAATTCCAGAGGTTACTTTCCACAATTTTGTTAAACACTTAAAGTTATAAAGTGTATGGAGAAAAAAGAGATTACTCTTACGTTTGATCTTCTTCTTTTTTTCATCATCAAAAGATTTTATTAGCATAAGAAGACAAAAGTTTAAGAGGAGTTATTGCAAAAGTCTAAAACTTAACTAAAAACAACTGAAATCAAAAGTTAACGAGAAGACAAAGACCAATCTTCATGTTTCAACGCGTCTCTGGCTAAAGAATTTTCGTATATAACATTACTCCAATCCAATTGGATAACTAATTATACAATTTTGGAATATGATGAACTTATGTTTTATAGCCCACCCAAGTTTATCCTAGACAAACCAATCTAAACTCCATATTAATATGATATTGTCCGCTATGAGCTAAATCACTAAGCCCTCACTGTTTTTCTTACTGGTTCTTTCCCAAAAGGCCTCATACTAATGTGAACGTCTCTTGACTTATATATTAGACCTCCTCATCTAATTTTTCCGATGTGAGACTTGGATTGATATTCCAACAAGGTACCTATCTAATAGCACTATCAACCAACTAATTAAAACCATATTGTTACAATTGTCTACCAATGAAAAAATAATATCAAGCATTCTCATATAAACCTAATATTGAGCGGAAAAAAATGAAGATGAAATTAAGCTATATAACCAACAAAATTGAAGAATTTAATAAGTAACCAAAAGTCTCATATGTGGTAAAATTTTGGCAATTAGATTTAGCGTTTTTGGTTAGTTTTGAATTTTTAGTTTTTTTTAGTTTTTTTTCAATAACAATAATATGCATTAAGCCGGTTCGAATCCAGATGAGGTTAAGATGACGGCACTAACACAAATCACTATTCTAGAAGTTGTGGACCAATTTTTTTTTATTGAGCAAAAACAATTGGATCCCGGTCCACATATAAACCTGACACGTGTACATAAGCTTATTCAAAGTCAACGGTTCCTAGTTCCTACTTATTACTAGACCTTATCAGTATTTGCACTTTCATCCTCTTACTTTATATCTTAACCAAAGACCTCTTTATCCGTATAAATTTGGATAATCTCATTTTCGTTGCCAAATGTGTACCGGCTGCGCCTAATTCATGGAACAAACATCCCTCCACGTCTTTATTCCCATTTCCACCAATATCATATATAAACACCCACACAAAAATTCAATGTACATCATGTATTGTACTTGTTGTTATACTTTTATGATTTATCATTTTTTTTTTCCTCATAATGATTTATCATTCAAAGGTTTTATAATAAGTAATATTATGTTTTATTAACTTGCTTTGTACAATGATTAAATACGAGAGTTGATGTTCTAAAACTGATATATTTCGTTGGCAACATATTCCTTCAACGTTGACAAAGACCAAGCACCAGACAAAACGTTGACCTTCTCCCTTCCACCAACAAAAAACAAAACTCCATGAAAACTAAGAAAGTTTCGTGTAGTGGAAAAATCTCAACTAGCAAGAAGAAACACATATATCTTAATTTCGATTTTTGTAGAAAAAGTTCAGATTAATGAGCATAGAGAAAGACAGCCGAGGAATGGTTTGGAGTAGTGGGAAGTTGAGATGGATGTTGCAGTTTGGATTCTGCGTTATGAGTTTGGGATATGTTTCGGTTTCAGGATCATTCTCCTTTGAAATTCATCATAGATTCTCAGAGCAAGTCAAGACCGTTTTGGGCGGTCATGGCTTGCCTGAAATGGGCACTCTCGAATACTACAATGCCTTGGTTCATCGTGGTCGAGGTCGCCGGCTAATCTCCAACAACAATCAAACCACTGTTTCTTTCTCTGAAGGCAACTCCACTCAAGAAATCAGCTTGTATGATTTTTTTTCCCGAGATTTCTCTTGTTTTTATTTATTTTAGTAATTAGTACCATGTGTATATAGACTTTTGATTGTATGTTTTGTTTTTGGTTATTGATCAGTTTGCATTATGCGAATGTGACGGTAGGGACACCGGCTCAATGGTTCTTGGTGGCTTTGGATACCGGAAGTGATTTGTTCTGGTTACCTTGCAACTGCAATTCTAGTTGTGTTCGGAAAATGGAGACCGACCAAGGCGAGGTAATAGAAATATCTTGAAATGGTATTAATAGTAACATTAATATTAAAGGTAGCTCGATCAATCATATTTATATATATGTACGTAGAGGATAAAGCTCAACATATACGACCCAACCATATCAACATCAAGCTCAAAGGTTCCATGCAATAGCACACTCTGTGCCTTAAGAAACAGGTGTGTTTCTCCCCTCAGCGAGTGTCCTTACAAAATTCGCTATCTTTCCCCGGGAAGCAGAAGCTCAGGTGTGCTGGTGGAGGATGTGATTCACATGAGGACAGAAGAAGGCGAAGCAAAAGATGCTCGGATCACATTCGGGTTTGCATTTTTCCAACGTTTATAATATATACAATCAATGCATGATGCTGTGTAGATTCTGAACACTGATTAACATACAGAGTGTTTAAAATGTTGGCAGATGTAGTGAATCCCAACTAGGGTTTTTACAAGAAGTGGCTGTAAATGGTATGATGGGACTTGCAATATCCGACTTAGCGGTTCCAAACATGTTGGCCAATGCTGGTGTAGCCTCAGACTCTTTCTCGATGTGTTTTGGTCTTAATGGGAAAGGAACAATTAGTTTCGGAGACAAAGGCAGCTCAGACCAGCTTGAAACTCCATTGACTGGCACCATTTCTCCGTATAAATTCCCTCTTCATTTTTTCCTTTTCCAATAAGTAAATCCATATGTAACGTATATTCGACACACAGGCAGTTTTATGATGTGAGCATCACCAAATTCAAGGTAGGAAGTGTGACGGTGGAGAGAGAGTTCACTGCAATATTTGACTCTGGCACCGCGGTTACATGGCTGGTCGAGCCCTACTACACTTCTCTGACCACAAACGTATACCTACCTAACTATATTGGCTTCTCACTAGATTCAGTCTCATTGCCCGGACAATTTTCTTTCGGTTTGCGTTAGCACATAAATGTATTTATTTAGTATTGTATGATTTGTATCTCATGTAAATGCAAATACAAACGTATAACTTGTCTTGGAAACAATCGAGACATGAATTCGCTAGCTAGAGTTTGCAGCTGTTAGTTATATATACTAAGTATACTGAAAAGTCTTGTGTTTTGCAGTTCCATCTCTCTGTTCCAGACAGACGACTTCCGGCAAGTGTGAAGAGTCCCTTTGAGTTCTGCTACATAGTTACATCCGCGTGCGTAGTCTCCATTTAGCTATATATATATATACATATGATTTAAGAATCAGAAAAACAAGTCGATATTGATGCGTGTGTGTTTGGTGTTTGCAGTACAGATGAAGATAAGATCCCTTCACTTAGCTTTGAGATGCAAGGTGGAGCTACATATGATGTTTTCAGCCCCATACTTGTCTTCGAGACCTCCGATGTACACATCTCAGTTCTCATCTCATCATTAATGCTAACAAATACATAACTACATAGCCATCTTTTAGCAAGAGCATTTGTGTTCGATTAAAATTAGAAACAAAAACTGTTTTCATTTATTAAAAATTTTGAATAGACAATACATATGGTTTGAGATGGTTCTGCATCGATATCTCTTAATCTCCATTGCATGTAATTAAATACAGGGTGGACAAGTCTATTGCTTGGCCGTGTTAAAGGAAGTTACTATCAACTTCAATATCATTGGACGTTCGTTTCTTTTTTCCCTCAATCAACTGCATATATATTCTTGCACACTTTTCCCTTATTACTAATCACCTCATTCTTTTAATTTTCTTTTTGATAGAACACTTCATGACCAGCCATAGAATCGTCCATGATCGCGAGAGAAAGATCTTGGGATGGAAAAAATCCAACTGTACGTCCTAAATCAATTAATTAAACTCTTCTCCTAAAAACAACAAAAAACATTCATGTGAATAACCGAAACATGCTCCATATATATATCCAAACTGAAATCCACATATAATTATTTATTTTGTTAACTAATTATTCAAGGAAATTTTTCCAGGTACCGATGAGAATCGTTCTACAAGACCAACTCCTCTAGGGAAACCACCATCGTTGCCGCCAACGATGTCTCCGAGAACCAGAAACCCTTCCACTCGTTTAAATCCTCTGGCTGCTTCTTCACTTTTCATCGTCCTTGTCGTTTCCTTTCTTTTGTAATGTTTGTGAATAAATGAGTATGAATTGCATCTCTTGTGCAAACCACTAATCTTGTTAATTTCGTTTCTAACCGTCTGATGAGTTTCACATATTATTCAATGACCCTCTAGTATTCTTTGTATCTCATCTTTTCATTTGCACCCATGTATATGTTCGTCCTTTTCATCCAAGTGGGATATTTGTGAATAATAAAGTTCATAATTCCCAACTCTTAAGAATATTCCACATTGGAAAAATGCAAGGAACCTAGGTAATATATAACAAGATTAGGCCTCTCCATTAATTACTAATTGATTTTTAGTTGTATGTCCATGAAATTTAATACCAACAACCACATTTTTATATACTTTAAACAAAAAAATCACCAACAAAGCTTCAATGGTTGATTTAAGTAGGGGTGTTCAATCCGGATTATGGTTCGGATTCGGTCGGTTTATTCGGATTTTCGGATTATTTGGTTAGGGAAAATAGCATCCAGATTATAACCATATTTAAATCGGTTCGGTTTGGTTCGGATTCACTCGGTTTTCGGATTATTCGGTTATATCCAAATAAACTATAATTTCAATAATTGGTATAAAAATATATCATAATAAAAATTAAAATTAAAATAGTACGTAATTGGTAGCTCTTAACGTAAAATTATAAAATCAAGATAATAGATAAAAAATTTAGTAATATATACCATATATATTATATAATAATGTATAAAGTTATAAACCTATATTTTATATATGAATATACTGATATATATATATATATATATATATATATATAAATTTCATGAGCATAAATTTTAGATACTAATATAGTAACATATATATATATATATATATATATATATATATATATTATATAAGCTTATATATGAGTTATTCGGTTTTTAATCGGATTAAACGGATTCCTCGGATATTATCCAAACCAAACCATAAATCATGGATATTTAAAAACTATATTCAAATGGTTATTTAGGATATCCAAATTAAAACCATATTGCTTTATTTCGGTTTGGTTTGGTTGGTTCGGATCGGATTATCCGGATTGAACATCCCTAGATTTAAGTATACCGAATAGAACATTGGGATTTCTTTGAAAAAACTTTTTAACATAAGTCTAACAAACGAATTATGGAAGAAGTTGGACATAGATATATATTAATTATTAATTATAAGGCCTAAACTTTTCACAAATGGGGCAAAAGAGAATAATTCCACTTATCTGGTGCATAATTCATAATGGCCTCCTCGTCTCTGTTAGCTTGAGCTTATATATTATTTTTCCTTAATTAGTTGTTTAAATATGATGATTAAAGCTCGTAACAATCCACAACTTCTTCTGACTAGCTACATTGACACCTTAATGCAACATGACTGAATTTTTAAAAAATAAATTAATAGGTCAACTGTAACTTAAAATAAAAAATGCAACTAGAGTGTTGTTTGTTTTATTATTATTGTTGTTGAAACAAAAAAAAATGTTCGTTAAATTAGCCCACAAAAAAAAAATAAAAAAATAACCGTCTACTAGAGCATAATAGAGGGAGTTAACTGCAAAATAAGAAGAATAAAGGGGCTTTTGTGAAAACATAAAGAGTTGATTTATAACGGCTAATTTGACAAAGTTTCCCTCCGGATAAGAAAACAGAGACTCTGCCTTCGTCAACTTTGAGATTAAGGGAAGAAGACGAAGCTGCAAAATAATGGCTACGACTCCGATTAAAAAAGTATTACTGGGAAGTATCAAAACATCTCCTCTCTGCTTATCTGTAACAATGCGAGCGAGTCAAGCTATTGACATTTTCAGTTCCTCAATCTCCTTACATAAACGCGATTCATCCCAGTGTGACTCGTTATCCGAAAAGGGTTAAAAGAGTTTTTACTCAAAAAGTGTTTTTTGATTTCTCGGAAAAGCTCCGAGGGTCAAATCATGGGTATAGCACGCCAAGTGTTTGTCATATTGGCTGTGTTAGTGGCTCTATGGGTTATGGAGAGATGTGAAGGTACTACTGGGAAGTTCAGCTTCGAAGTTCACCACATGTTCTCTGATGCAGTCAAGCAAACTCTTGGGTTTGATCATTTAGTTCCGGAAGAGGGAAGTTTGGACTACTTTACGGCTTTGGCCCACCGTGACCGCTACATCAGAGGTCGAGGTCTTGCCTCGAACAATGAACAAATCCCTCTTACTACAAGTCAAGGAAACCTCACCGTTGCACTCAACTTTTTGGGATTGTAATTCCTCTTCTCCTTTTGATTCACTACATTTTATATGGTATCGGCCATTTCTATTGTCTGTTGAATATGATTTGCATATCCATTTGGTTCCAGTCTTCATTATACCAATATTTCTATTGGAACACCGGCTACTTGGTTCCTGGTGGCTTTGGACACAGGCAGTGATTTACTTTGGTTGCCTTGCAATTGCGGTACTAGTTGCATCCGCGACTTGGAAGATGCCGGATTTCAAGCTGTACCTTTCCCTTCTCTAACCAGTTTAACATTTTCTTTACACTATTTGTTCCTTAACTCTTTTCATTTCTTCGTTGACACAGAGTGTACCACTCAATCTATACAGTCCCAACGCATCTTCAACGAGTTCTAGCATTCTATGTAGTGACAAGCGTTGTTTTGGATCGAGTCAGTGTTCTTCTCCTGCAAGTATTTGCCCTTATCAGGTTTCTAACTCTATCACCACAAGCACCACAGGGACATTGTTACAGGATGTATTGCATCTGGCCACAGAGGATGAGGCATTTGAGCCTGTCAAGGCTAATATCACGCTTGGGTAAGTAATGACTCTTTCCCTCTATCTTCTCTTGCTTCCTGTTAACGCCATGAATAATTCCTGAAGCAACTTATTGATTGTGCCGCAAAACCAATAAACGGTAAGAATTAGTATAAAGTGAAAGATAGACATGTACAAATTAATTTTTAGAACTCATGTAAGGCTCCATCAACTGTCCTCTGTTTGAGCAATGACCTCTAGGCTTCCAAGGAGATGCCAAAAAACTGAATCCTTGTTTGTGGTACAGTTGCGGACAGAATCAGACTGGTCTGTTCCAGAGCATTGCTGCTGTGAACGGTGCTCTCGGGCTTGGTGTGGAAGATTATTCTGTTCCAAGCCTTCTTGCAAAAGCTAATCTCACAGCAAACTCCTTCTCAATGTGTTTTGGGCGTATCCTTTCTATTGTCGGAAGAATCAGTTTCGGGGACAAAGGCTACACAGACCAGGAGGAAACTCCATTCATTTCTGTTGCACCAAGGTACGTAGTCAATTCGAGACTGACACCACTTAAAGTTTTCTAATTCGGTGTACTACCTACACCGATTCTGTTTCTATCTTCCATGGTTTTTCCTTTTCACATTTTTTATCCACAATAAAAACTAGTACGGCATATGGCGTGAATGTGACTGAAGTATCAGTGGGGAAAGAGCCTATCGGTCTTAGCCTGTTTGCACAATTCGACTCTGGTTCGTCATTTACATGGTTACGGGAGGCAGCATATGATCTATTTACCAAAGCTGTAAGTGCTTATAATCATCTATTCTATAATTCTAATGCCCGTCTAACCAAATTCATGTTAATAAACCAGATGTGTAAGTTTTCCTGTGCATATTGAATTGAAGATTTTCTTAAAAGAGAAACCATTCCTCCAAAGTTGTGTTATTCTACATCACATGACGTTCACTCTTTTAATCTTGTAGTATGACGGTCAAGCCAAGGACAAGCGACGCCCAGTTGATCCTAAAATTCCGTTTGAGTTCTGTTACGACTTGAGGTCATGCTCGCACTTTTATGAGTGTTTTTATTATCGCTTTTGCCCATTTTTGTAAATGTGTTGGACTTTTGGCACATGTCAGAACGCCTAACAAGTAGGAAAGAAAGGAAACATTGAATTTAGAGAAGATGAATCTGAAGTATTAAACTAGCAAAGTTACTTGTAAAATTGCCTAATCTGCACCCCATCTATATTCTGATGCTCTTCCTCTACACATGCAGGAACGAGTCAATCATCAACCCAATAGAGATTACTTTTGGAGGAGGATCCAAAATGAAACTCATGAATCCATATTTCACGTCAGAGGATAAGGCAAGAGATGGTGGTTTATTTTTTGTTTCTTTCCTGTATTAACGTCTTTATTTACACATCTTGGTTTTTGGTTTTGAACATGTGTAACAGGAGGGTAATGTGATGTACTGCTTAGCTGTTCTGAAGAACGACAATCTCAAGATTGATATCTTCGGACGTAAGTATCTCAATTCTGATGCACTAATAATTTATACAAATGTAATGAGAATATATGTGGAATGCAGAGAACTTTATGTCGGGACACCGCATTGTATTCGACCGGGAGAGGATGATTTTGGGTTGGAAGCAGTCTAACTGTAAGTGACCAAATCAGGAAGTGACTGTATTTACTTAGGAAGAAAGCATTGGTAACGAGATGTTTTGTGTCAATGGCAGGTTTTGATGATGAAAGTTTAGCTGCTACTCCTCCCCCACCAGAGATCGAAGCTCCTCCACCAAGCCGATTTACTTCGCCACCTCGTCTTCCTCCTCCTGTTGTTGCTACTACACCGCCCCCAGTGGACCCTCGTAACTCCATCGGAGCAGGCGGTGCAGCCACCCTCAGCCCTCTCGTACCTCAACTCCTACTTCTCCTACCTCTTTTGGCCTTCCTCTGATTCAAAGAAGCCATTTCTTTTGTGTTGGTTTGACCATCTGATGTTCAGTTAAAAATAATCTTCATTTGATGAACTTGATTGGTTTGAGAGTGGTCTTTCTATCTAACTATTACAATTTATGTTTTGGATATGTCAAAGTGCGCAGAGCAAATGCAGGAAGGAAATGTATTTTAAACATAGTTTGTCCTTAATAGCAGTTTCTTTCCCTGCGTAATTTGAAGTTAACGAATCAAAGATCAATTAAAATGACTAGACAAAATAGAAGGAGCTAACTGCAAAATAAGAAGAATAAAAGGGGCTTTTCCGAAAAAGGAAAGAGTTGACTTATAGCGGCTTATTTCAGAAAGTCTCCCTCCCAACAAGAGAAGAGAGACGCCCTGCCTTCGTCAACCTTGAGAATAAGGGAAGAAGACGAAGCTGCAAAATAATGGCTACGACTCCGATTAAACAAGTATTACTTCGAATAATCAAATCATCCTCTCATTGCTTATCTGGAAGACTGGAACAGTTCGAAAAAGTCAATCTTTTGACCTTTTCAATTCCTCAACCTCCTTACATTACATATATGTAATTCGTCCCCGGTGTGGCTCGTTATCTGAAAAGGTAGACGTGCTTTAACCCTGAAAGTGTTCTTTGTTTTCTCGGAAAAACTCCGAGCCATAAAATTATGGGTATAGCACGCCAAGTGTTTGTTATATTGGCTGTGTTAGTGGCTTTATGGGTTATGGAGAGATGTGAGGGTACTGGGAAGTTCAGCTTCGAGGTTCACCACATGTTCTCTGATGCAGTCAAGCAAACTCTTGGGTTAGACCATCTTCCAGAAGAAGGAAGTTTGGACTACTTCAAGGTTTTGGCCCACCGAGATCGCTTGATCAGAGGTCGAGGTCTTGCCTCCAACAACGATGAAACCCCTCTCACTTTCATGAGCGGAAACCTCACCCTTTCAATCAGGATTCTGGGAGCGTAATGTCTCTTCTCCCCTTTATTCACAATGTTTTGTTTTTATTCTCTGATGCTCGCTTTCGATGTCTGATTTATATATTATCATTGTGGTTTTCAGTCTCCATTACGCCAATGTCTCTGTGGGAACACCAGCTACTTGGTTCTTTGTGGCTCTGGATACCGGCAGCGATTTGTTTTGGTTGCCTTGTAACTGCGGTACCACTTGTATCCGTGACTTGGAAGACGCTGGAGTTCCACAGGTTCCTTTTCCCTCTTGAAATCAGATACCTGTTTTATTCAAACTATTTTTGCTCTAACTCTTTTTATCTCTCTTCTTTGACTCAGAGTATACCACTCAATCTATACAGTCCCAACACATCTTCTACAAGTTCAAGCATTAGATGCAGTGACAAACGTTGTTTTGCATCCCGAGGGTGTTCTTCTCCTGCAAGTATCTGCCCTTATCAGATTCCCTACTCTAGTAGCACAGTCACCTCAGGGACATTGTTACAGGATGTTTTGCATCTGGTCACAGAAGATGAAGATCTAAATCCTGTCAAAGCTAATGTCACACTTGGGTAAGTAGTGATTCTTTTCCTCTGTCTTTTCTTAACATAAACACTTGCACTGCAAAACATTGTTTATTTCCTGTCAACGGAATGTTCTGCAGAATATAGGGTGAAATTTGAACATGTAAATAGTCTAGGTCATTTGCCACTCAAAGAACTCATGTACGGCTCCATTAACTGTCCTCTGTTTAAGAAATGAAGGAGATACTGAAATCCTAAATCTATGTTGGTGATGCAGTTGCGGTCAGAATCAGACAGGTCTGTTCCAGAACACTATTGCTGTGAACGGTGTTCTCGGGCTTGGTGTGAAAGACTATTCTGTTCCGAGCCTTCTGGCAAAAGCTAATATCACTGCAAACTCCTTCTCAATGTGTTTTGGGCGGATCATTACCAATGTTGGCAGAATCAGTTTCGGAGACAAAGGCTACACAGACCAGGATGAGACTCCATTCATTTCTGTTGACCCAAGGTACTTAGTCACTTTCAGATTGACCGCACTTAAATTTTTCTAAATCGGTGTAGTATCCACACTTCACCAATTTTTTTTTCTATCTCACATGGCTTTCTGTTTGACGTTTTGATCCAAAATAAAAACTAGTACGGCATATGGTGTTAATGTGACGGGGGTATCTGTGGGGGGAGATCCTGTTGGTGTTCGCCTGTTTGCACAAATTGACACTGGCTCATCATTTACACACTTACTGGAGCCAGCATATGGTATTATTACCAAAGCTGTAAGTGCTTAGATTTGACTAACCATATATTTATTCCTGTCTGACCAAATTCATGTTAACAGACCAACTATGTGCAAACTTTTCTTCCTCCACGGAAATCTCGTGCTGTTAAATCATTGGATATCTCATATCTGTAGTTAGTCATTGGATATTGAATAAAGATTTCTTAGAAGAAAGCCATTTCTGATTTCTCTAAGCTTGTGTCATATGACCTTTCTTCTTTAACTGTTGCAGTTTGACGATCTAGTTGAGGACAAGCGACGCCCAATTGATCCTACGATTCCATTTGAGTTTTGTTACGATTTGAGGTATCTTATCAGTGTAGTTATCATAAATGCTTTTGCCCATTTTAGTAGCACGCTTTGGAGTTTTAATGCAAGCGATAACACCTTAAAAGTAAGAAACGTAGGACACATTGAATTTACAAAAGAAGAAAATGATGAATGGTGGAGTAGTTTGAACTAGCCAAATAACTTCTAAGATGGTATAACCTATACTAATTTCAATTCTGATGCTCTTCCTCTTCATATGCAGCCCAAACACTACAATTATAACATTCCCCTTAATAGAGATGACTTTCGTCGGAGGATCCAAAATTGAACTCAATAATCCACTTTTCTCGACACGGACTCAGGCAAGACATGGTGTTATTATTTTCTTGTTTTCCTGTATTAGCTTATTTATTAACATTTTGGTTTCAAACATGAGCAACAGAATGATACTGCGCTGTACTGCTTGGGTATTCTGAAGACCATTAGTCTTAAGACTAACATCATCGGGCGTAAGTATCTCAATAATGATGGCACAAACTCTACATAAACTTATCCATATAACGTGATTATGTGTGGAATGCAGAGAACTTGTTGGCTGGATACCGGGTTGTATTCGACCGGGAGAGGATGGTTTTGGGTTGGAAGCCGTCTCATTGTGAGTGACCAAATCAGGGAATGACTTGAAATATTCCTGGAGCAAATTAGCGTTGGTACTGAAGTGTTTTGTGTGACTGGCAGGTTTTGAAGATGACAGCTTAGAACATACACCTCCTCCAACTCCGGAGGTTGAAGCTCCTCCACCAAGAGCATCCACTCCACCACCTCGTCTTCCTCCTCCTCTTGTTACTGCTGCTCCACCGCCCCCAATGAACCCTCGTTTCTCCACTGGTAGCCCTGGCGCAGGCGGTGCAGCCAACCTGAGCCCTCTCTCAGCTCAACTCCTACTTCTCCTGCCTCTTTTAGCCTTCCTCTAATTCAAAGTAGCCATTCCTTTTGTGTTGGTTTGACCATCTTGTGTTCAGTAAACTATAATCTTCTTTTGGGGGAACTTGATTCGTTTGAGAGTGGTATTTTTATCGTACTGTTACAATGTATGTTTCTGTAATATAAATGTTTTGGATATGTCAAAGTGCAGGAGATGCATTGTCAAACATGTTTTGTCATTAAGTGCTACTAACCTAAGTAGAAGATTTCTTGGGTCCAATGAAATGAGAAATAGATGGATATGAAAAATGTTGACAAAATCGCCTTCTACGGAACCCTTGAAACCTTTATCTGACGGATCATCATCAATGCCAGTACTCCCTCTTTCTCTTTCTGGTTTTACTGAATTTTATGCTCTCGCACTAGGGTAGTAAGAACCAATCAAACCAGTTATGATACATATATTAGGGATCGTGTGAGCACTAGTTAGAGAGTTGTTCCGGTTTGCAATCTTAGTTTTGCTTGTTTCTTCAGAACTTGTACTTCTATCAATGCATACCGCAACTTTAGAGCATCTAAGCAGCTGCATTTCTTGTTAAATATCTTGGCTTACCAAATATCAACTAGGCTACTAGTGCTCAGAAACCATTTTCTTGGCAGTGCCAATGCGAGCTCTAGAGCTGGTGCTACTTCATCTTTTAGTGGTACCATTTCTAATCCGTTCAATTCTAGATATGCAGAGCTCTTATCCTCGTGGGGATCAGAACCTTTTAGAACCAGGGGAAAGTGGGAAACTATAGTAATAACCAGTATGGGTTTCCTCACTGTGGTAATTATGGGAGAGATGTGTAAATGCAACCACCTTAGCTGCTGATGGAGCCACCATGTTTCGTAATACTGTACTCAGAACATAAGTAAATACCTGTTTTTGCAGCAGGACATGAATGACGAGGGTTGGATTCATGTTAGCTTTATTGCTAGATTTAGATATGTAGGTTATTTTCTGTTTACCTTTGATTGCATTTGTTGATGTTTAAGTCATCATCTCCTTTTGAAGTCTGAGTTTTGCTGTATCATCCCTGATCAAGTCTTAAAATTAATTTCTTGTCTAGTTCGGTTCTAATCTTTATATCCCTCTTCACTGAATGACTGAGTTTGAAATAACTTCTTGGCGAAGTGAAAAATCTAATCATAAGTGTATGTGTGTGTTGGAGAGCTAACAAAGCACTACAAGTGTGGGTTTCTTTTCTCTTTTAAAAAGTCTTGATTTGACCAACATTATCCAGCTTATGTTGGATATAGTGGAAGCTCAGATGTTTACATAAGATGCTAGATGAGCTAATATCAAAACCATCATCATCTTTCCCATATCCTTGTATCTTATAAGAAGGCTCTGAAGCTGAGGAATTAGTGCTTGTTCCATGTGCTAAATTGGAGGATGCGTCTTCCTTTAGATGTGAAAAATCAAGAGAGCAAGGAAGAGGTATCAGCTTCCCTTAAGATGTGATGTGATGCACATTGCCTTTTTTGGTTGTTAAGAGGCGAATTCTCTATCTGTACTATGTGACAGAGAGTTTGACTGCTCCTGGGTACATCAATAATCAAAACCTCTCTAGTTTTTGTTCTGCGAATCAGAAAGGAACCCGAATTGCAGAAGGAGGAGAATAATATGGGAAGTTTTGTTTTGTTAAATCTTTTTTTACAAAAAGGATTCAAACTTGTTACACGTTCCTCCTTGAAAGGAAAACTAGTACGACAAGAGAGTTTATAGTATTACAAGGAGAAAGGTGTTTGATCCCAGAAGAACAGAAAGATTAATCAGAAATGGAAAGAAGAGAACCAAAGAAAAAGTTCATCGGTGAGGATGATGGTCGGGGGTGAAAACCGGCAGAGTGGACAGCAGATCTTTTGGCTGACATCGAACCAGGTGTCGACACAGAGACTATGGAACTCATGGGAACAAGGTAGAGACTTGATCACATCCTCTTCCTCCATTCTCATAAGACACACACTGCAACATTCTTCTCTTCCTCGTCTCTGCATTCTTGGATACAACAAAGCCAACCACTTCTGCAAACCCATCATCTCTTTTTTCTTTGGATAATTTCTCTCCACTTCGTGTTATCAATTTAACAGAGTGAGAGTTGTGTGTGTTTGAGACACACCCAAAAAAAAAAAAAAAAGGAAGAAGATGGTTGGTCTACTGTTGCGTGATTTGCAAGGCCTCTTCTCTTTTATGAATTACAATGTACGTTAAACACCTTTCTCTATGTTCACACACCAACACCCCAAGACCTTTACTTCTCACCTTCTTTATTTTCTATTTCTCTCCTTTCTCTCTACGTATCCCTTTCTCTTCTCCTCTTTTATTTCCTTATTGTTCATGCACATCACGTTCTCAAATCCAATTTAAAGCTCGTTCAGATTTGGATAAGTAACAGAACAAATCCAAGATAACAAGATTCACTCTCTAAATGATTAAGCATTGTACCCTAAACAGTTTTGCTTGTTAATTACTAAAATGTTCTTATCTAATCTAAACTAAAATTAGGTTGTGAGGTGCCTTATCTCATTCACACCAATAAAAATATTTATCAGATAGACGAGTCCCCTCTAATCTATTTTACTCCTTCAAACCGTATTTTTATTGATCAAGCAAACCGGAACTCTCTTTCTCTTTCAGAAGGTTTGCTTGAGGTTTACACAGAGCGAATCTCTTCGCCGCCTACCTTCTTCTCCTGATTCTTGTAATCATTCTGATACCTCTAACTGAGATATGATCGTGGGTTAATGCCGATTTCCGAATCGAGCCCTGATTCAACTCCAAAGATCCAAGCTGGAGATGAATGGCGAGACCTATCGTCCCATCTCTGGGTCTGCTTAAAAGTTTCAAACTTGTCGACGAATCCAGTAGTATTTTACATCTCTTCCAAATCCACGCGAGGCTCGTTGCCTCCGGTGATTTCTCCTCTTGGGCTATCAGATTGTTGAAGAGCTCTTTGCGTTTCGGTGACACTAGCTACACCCTTTCGGTATTCCGCAGCATTGACAAACTCTCTTGTGCGAATCAAGTTTTTAAGTCGTTTTTGGTCTCTTCTACTCCGAAACAAGCGGTGGGGTTTTACTTGGATGTTCTGAGATCTGGGTTTGCTCCTGACTCGTACACATTCGTCTCCTTGTTTGGTTGTATTCAGAAAGCGAGCTGTGTTGTTTCCGGGAAAATGTGTCACGAGCAGGCTATTAAGCATGGATGTGATCAAGTTTTGCCTGTTCAGAATTCTTTAATGCATATGTATACTTCTTGTGGTGCCTTGGACCTTGCCAAGAAGGTGTTTGTTGAATTACCCAAGAGAGATATTGTGTCCTGGAACTCGATAATAGGTGGGGCTGTGAGAAACGGTGATCTTTTGTATGCTCACAAGTTGTTCGATAATATGCCTGAGAAAAGCATGGTTTCTTGGAATATCATGATTGAAGCTTATTTGGTTGCGAATAATCCCGGAGTTTCTATTAGTTTGTTTCGTGAGATGGTTGGAGCAGGGTTTCAAGGAAATGCGAGTACTTATGTTTTGCTGTTGAAGGCTTGCGGTAGATCAGCTAGATTGAAGGAAGGTAGGTCGGTTCATGCTTCTATGATCAGACGAACCTTGCTGAATTCAAATGTAGTCATAGAGACAGCTCTTGTTCATATGTATGGAAAGTGCAAGGAAGTAGACTTAGCACGTAGGATATTTGATAGTCTAGCACGTAGGAGCAAAGTTACATGGAACGTGATGATATTGGCACATTGTCTTCATGGGAATCCTGAAGATGGGCTCAGATTATTTGAAGATATGATCGATGCTGAGGTCATACCCGATGAAGTAACATTTGTTGGTGTTCTCTGTGGTTGTGATAGAGCTGGGTCTGTTTCACAAGGAAAAAGTTACTATGCGCTGATGGTTGATGAATTCCAGATCAACCCCAACTTTGGACACCTATGGTGCATGGCTAATCTTTACCTCAACGCTGGGTTCCCTGAAGAAGCAGAACAAACTCTGAAGAATCTCCCAGAGAAAGATGTGACACCAGAATCTACAAAATGGGCTAACTTGCTCAGCTCATCTCGTTTCACAGGAAACACGGCTCTAGGGGAGAGCATTGCCAAGTCTCTGATAGAAACAGATCCCATGAACTACAAGTATTACCATTTGTTGATGAACATTTACAGTGTCGCTGGGCGGTGGGAGGATGTTGATACAGTAAAAGAGGTAGTTAAAGAAAAGAAAATAGGACGTATACCTGCGTGTGGCCTTGTAGACCTGAAGGAGATAGTCCATAGCCTGAGACTGGGATCCGAAGAGGCAGAAAATGTGATCACTGAGACTACTCTTGAGGAAAATGCTACAGTGATGTACTGACATAAAAAGCCAATCCCCAAGTCAAAGCATAGAGTTGCTGCTCCTTTGCCAGATCCAGGCTATGAAGTCATCAGAGATGGATATTGTCTCACTTTGAAGGGAGGCTAAAACAGTACAAGGAATGCGCATGAGTTGGTCTGTTTTTGTAGAGAGGAGTAGGAACATTCGGTTTAGAATGGAAAACAAGACAAATCATCGTCCCTTTTTGGGTTTTTTGGGGAGGGTCAGATATGCCAAGTCAAGGCTTTTTATAACACAATCAATTGAAAGTTCAAAACTAGTGATGTGATCTACATGATAAGATGAGATTTTGCTAATCGAATGAATAGTTTCCCTAAAATATGGTAATTCTAAGTTGATCTTGTAAGTTGTAAGCATGATCCATAAAGTGTAACTAAATTTTGAGCGTGAGAAAAAAGGTAAAGTGGTTGATGAACAAAAGAACAAATAAAACACGATGGAGATGTTGGGTCAAAATTAAGACTCTTCTCTCTCTCTCTCCCCAAAAATAATAGTGAAACAGAATGATCGCCGACGATGATGAGAAGTGGCTTGCCGCCGCCATCTCCGCCGTTAAACAGAATGCTTTCTACATGCAGCGAGCGATCGTAATTCTTCTCTCTTCTTCTTAATTACATTGGGGAATCTGACTTCTAGATTGTTTTGTAACGGATCTTCGAATTGTAATCGTAGGACTCCAACAATCTCAAAGACGCTCTTAAGTATTCTGCTCAGATGCTCAGCGAGCTTCGTACTTCCAAGCTTTCTCCGCAAAAATACTATGAACTCTGTAAGTTCTTTATCCTCTTCCTCTATTTCGTATTGCTCTTGTGTGTTTCTCTTACTTCGATCTGATTTGTTCAGATATGCGAGTTTTTGATGAATTGAGGACATTGGAGATGTTCTTTAGGGAAGAGACGGGGCGTGGTTGCTCCATTGCGGAGCTGTATGAGCTTGTGCAGCATGCTGGTAACATTTTGCCAAGATTGTAAGTTTTTCGTGTGTGCAGAGTACTAGCTTTCTGAGTCTACATTGCTCTTTGCACTCTCTGATTTTGACTTCACATGCCCATCAATCGAATTTTAGGTATCTCCTCTGTACCATAGGATCTGTATATATCAAATCTAAAGACATTGCTGCTACGGATATACTTAAGGATCTTGTCGAAATGTGCCGAGCTGTTCAACATCCTTTACGTGGTCTTTTCTTGAGAAGTTACCTTGCTCAGGTTACTAGGGATAAGTTGCCTAGCATTGGGTCAGAGTTGGAAGGGTAAGCCCTCATAACTTAGTCTCCTTCAACCTGCTAGTAGATGGTTATTACTATTTTAAGAAAACACATGTAAAGAGGCAAGTGGCTTTGCTATTATTTGATACCAGAGATGCTGAGACACGCATGGATGCTTTAGAGTTCGTGCTTCAAAACTTTACTGAGATGAACAAACTGTGGGTCCGAATGCAACATCAGGTTAGTTGGAAATACCAATGTGATATTTCTACTTTATATTCAGCGTGTAAGTACTGAATATGGTTGCATATCGTGAGAGTCCAAATGTCCAATTTCTGATCATGCTATATTATCTACTCTTTCTAAATTTTCCTTACTGAACTGAACCTGAGTTGAGGCTTTCTGGTTTCTAGGGACCTGCACGGGAGAAGGACAAACGGGAGAAGGAAAGAAATGAACTACGTGATCTTGTAATGAAGTTGTAGATGATTCTTCGGATGTAGAAAATTTCCCAGTGATGATTCTTGCGATTTGCTGATATTTTTCTCTTTACTGCTGATTAGGTTGGGAAGAACCTTCATGTACTGGGTCAGTTGGAAGGTGTTGACCTTGAAGTCTACAGAGATACTGTTCTTCCTAGAATACTGGAGCAGGTCTGGTTTTTCTCTTCCTGTAGATAATCCTAGCATCCGAGCTTAGTCTACTCATTGGTGGAAATGAATAATGAATCACTGTTGTAACAGGTTGTCAACTGTAAAGATGAACTTGCACAGTGTTACCTAATGGATTGCATTATTCAAGTCTTTCCTGATGATTTTCACCTTCAAACTCTTGATGTATTGTTAGGTGCTTGTCCACAACTTGAGGTGCTTCTTAAATCTTACCCTTTTCTTCTTTTATATGCAGTATGATAAAAGATAAGACTGCTAAATAAATCTCATTCCATCAGAGCATGTTTTCCCTATTTTCCTTTTCGTCATTATCTTTCAGCCGTCTGTTGATATCAAGACGGTACTTTCGGGTCTAATGGAAAGGCTTTCGAACTATGCTGCATCTAGTGTGGAAGCATTGCCTAATTTCCTGCAAGTAGAAGCCTTTTCAAAGTTGACTTATGCCATTGGGAAGGTAAATCTTGCATCTGATCATGAATTCAAGGGAACTAACTGCAGTTAATGCTTGAAACTAATTTTTTTAATGAAGGTGGCTTGTATTAGAGAATAGCGAAAAAGAATGCTTAATCTCCACGGCATTGTGACAATTTTTTCAGCTCTTGAATGTTCTCTAACTTTTTCCGTACTTCACTCTGATAGTATCACGTTGACAATCTCTTCACAGTTGTATTTCATAAACAGTTGATTCAGCCTACTTCTTATGTTAAAATTCAGGTTGTAGAAGCACAGGTGGACTTGCCGGCCGCAGGATCTGTATCATTGTATTTGTTTCTTTTGAAATTCACTCTCCATGTCCATTCCGATCGTCTAGACTATGTGGACCAAGTGTTGGTATTGTGCCTTCCCAGCACGCTTGTTAACATTATTCTGAATTACAGTATGTGTCTAATTAATGAGTTCTGCAACTCGCTAATACACATTGTCGTCTTTCTTTTCAATTTTTCTTTAGGGATCTTGTGTTAGCCAACTCTCTGCCACAGGAAAGGTTTGTGATGACAAGGCATCAAAACAGATCGTTGCGTTTCTTAGTGCACCATTGGAGAAGTATAATGATGTTGTAACTATTTTGAAACTTACCAACTATCCCCAAGTAATGGAATACCTTGACCATGAGACAAACAAAGTAATGGCAGTTACTATCATTCAGAGCATTTTGAAAAATAATATTCACATTACTACTGCGGATGAGGTGAGCTATTCTCTTGGTTTAATATCTTCTTTTAGTGTTCCTTATTGATGTGCCGTTTCTATCTATTGCGTTGCGCAGGTAGATTCATTGTTTGAACTGATTAAGAGACTCATTAAGGATTTTGATGGGACAACTGATAGTGAGGTAATAGAACATGTTTCCATCAGTTTGTATCGTATTCCTGATCACAGTATTTTAGACACTCAAAAGAGTACTTTTGTTTAGATAACTTACCTTTCCCTTTATTGTACCTGACATGCTTTCAAACGGGATACTGTACCGAGTTTTAGGTTGATGAAGAAGATTTCCAGGAAGAGCAGAACTGTGTTGCACGGCTGGTTCAGATGCTCTACAATGATGATCCAGAAGAAATGTCTAAGGTGTGAACATATTTAGATAATGTTGAATTTTAAGGTGCTCCTATCAGTGTGACCTTTGTGTGCAATTCCTAATTCGTATACCTAAACCAACTACAGATAATAATCAGAGTAAGGAAACACCTCCTGACTGGCGGACCTAAGCGTTTACCTTTAACAATACCACCCCTTGTCTTTTCCGCTCTCAAGGTTTGTATTTCTTACTGTATTTACTTCTTCGCTCTAGTCTCCAACTTGGAAAGAAGTATAAGTTCTGTAGGAGATTTAAAAAGACTTGCATGTACTTTCCAGCTTTGTTATGGACTCAATAAACATTGTTTTTGAATTTGGAAGCACGGACATAAAATTTGATGTTGATATGTGAATGCAGTTAATTCGGCGATTGCCAAGTGGAGATGAAAACCCATTTGGGGAGGACACGTCTGCAACACCAAAGAGAATTCTACAGCTCTTAAATGAGGCAAGTGTACATACATCTTGATTGTTAGAATAGAGTGAGGAAGATATAGCTGCCTTGCGGACATTATTGGCTTTTACCCAGTGAAACCCAGTTGTTTTTTCTTTGACAAAATTCTGATGATGCAAGTCAATTTTGAATCTTAATTTTCTTACAGACGGTGGAAGTTCTATCTGATTCAGCATCTGAATTGGCGTTGCGACTCTACTTGTTATGTGCTCAGGTATATGATCGTTTGGTTTATGATCATCCAGTATCAAAACCATAGATTTAGTGAATGAGCTGAACTTTTCTTTTTTTAAAACCCCAGGCAGCAAATAATTGTGAGTTAGAAGCAGTCGCTTATGAGTTATTCACAAAGGCATATCTTCTGTATGAAGAAGAAATTTCAGTAAGTGGGTTTCTTAGGAGGGTAGAAGCATCTATCTGTAAGAAAGTTGACGTGACCTTAATTTTTTGGTGTTTTAGGATTCAAAGGCACAAGTAACAGCACTACGATTAATAATAGGGACACTCCAGCAGATGCGTGTGTTTAATGTTGAGAACAGAGATACTCTGACTCACAAGGCGACAGGGGTATTTTTCCTGACATTCCAGATGACTAAGTAAGTGCGACATAGAATACTAACGAGGCTAAATTACATTTTGTTGTTGTAGTACTCTGCAAAACTCCTTAAGAAGCCAGATCAGTGTAGAGCTCTTTACGAATGTGCGCATCTCTTCTGGGTTGACGAATGTGAAAACCTGAAAGATGGAGAGAGGTATGTAGCATATGAATGCCTACTCTGAATTTCTGAATATTGAAGTTGAGATTGCTTTCCATACACAGTTTAGGAGGTGCATTTTAATTGTTAGTCGATGTGTTGGGAGACTTGCTGATAGGAATCTATGAAATGAGAACAGGGTTATGCATTGCCTGAAGAGGGCGCAAAAAATTGCAGATGCTGTTCAACAAATGTCCAGTGCAGCCCGTGGTACCAATAGCACCGGGTCTGTGGGCCTATATGTCGAAGTGCTGAACAAGTAAGTGACTGGTTACCGTTGTGCCTATTTAGTACCTACGCTGCAAAAGGCTTGTACTTTAGCACTTTCCCACCGCTGCCTTAATGGTGTTACGAGTGAAATGCAGGTATCTCTACTTCTTGGAGAAAGGAAATCCACAAGTAACTGGCGATACAATCCAAAGCTTAGCTGAAGTAATAAAAAATGAGACGCAGAAAGTCGATTCAGGCGCAGGGTCGTTCATAAATAGCACTGTCCGTTACGTGGAGTTTCAAAGACAGCAGCAGGATGGTGGCATGAGTGAGAAGTATGAGAAAATAAAAATGGAATGGTTTGAATGAAATCTCTTTCTTGCAATTTTTTTGTAGGCTCCATAACTAAGGATCACGGTTTCTCTTCTTGTTGGAAAAGTATGAGCAGTCAGATTGACAAATGAAACATGTATCATAACTCTTCTTTTCTTTGTTACACTCTCTACCAATAATTATATCTTCACTTGATTGTCTTCCATAAACATGTTTGTAAAGTTTGGAACATGCGCAAACAATATAATTTATTTAAGAGAATGTGTTTGTGAATAGAAAGACTGAGTTGCAGAAGCATAAGATGTGGATTCGGACAAACTCCATTAATATTAAGAACAAAAACGAGCAAACCAAACTTGGATGTCTGTCCATTAACACATTGATGCAATGTTAGAGGATTCATCATATACCAAAACCAAATACATTAAAACAGTTTTCCAATCATCATAGGATGGAGCATGCCTTCTGCGCTTTGCTCTTCTTCTTCTTCTGCTTTGGCGGTTGCAAGACAACACGTATGGCCGCGTCAAACACCGACTTTACATTCTGCACTTAAACATTAGCATTAACGTGGGCATTGAACATTAAAAATATATGTCAAAGAGTGCACTAATGAAAATACCTCTTGAGATTTGGAACTGCATTCGATGTAAGTAGGTGATCCTATTTGCTTCCTCAGCTCTTCTCCCTGAGCAGTAGATATCGGAACAGCACCAGGATGATCGATGAAGAACTGCTTATCATCTCGAAGATCTGACCAGCAACACACAGTCTGTGTCACAACTAGTAAATATAGGCGCGAGCGAGATCAAGAAAGTAGTAAAATCTCACCAAGCTTTGTTCCAACAAGGATGATGGGGACACCAGGGGCGTAATGTTTCAACTCCGGGATCCACTGCAAAACACAAAATGGTAGACTTTGTGAGCCAAGTGCATTACACTACCAAGTACCAACCCAAACAAGATTATAATGAATGTTTCACCTTTTTGGAAACGTTTTCATAACTGGCTTTACTGATAAGAGAGAAGGCCAATATGAAAACATCAGCACCACGGTAACTTAGTGGTCTTAATCTGTTGTAATCCTCTTGCCCTGATATTTTTTTTGAAACCCAAATATCAAAATCTGAGATCCAGGAAACATATACATTTTCCAAATTTGGTTATAAAAAAACAAGATATTTATATGAATGTACCTGCAGTATCCCACAATCCAAGATTGACAGTGGCTCCGTTAACAACCACATTTGCACTGAAATTATCGAAAACGGTAGGCACATAATCCTGTATTATTATTAAAAAATACCAAGAACAATGAGATGTTGTTGTCCGAGAATATAACAAGAACACATAAAGGCAAGAGAGGGTAAATCAGACATAACCGTAGGGAAAGTGTTGCTTGTGTAAGAAATCAACAAACAAGTTTTTCCGACAGCTCCATCACCAACCGTAACGCACTTTACAAACCTCGAAGCGCTCATTTTCCCCCTCAAAAGATTATAATATTTTCAAGGGAAAATTGAATAAAGAGACAACAAAAGATCTTCAAAAACTCAGCCTCGAATTAGAGGAACCCACGAAGGAGATTGTTGCAAATTTATCTCTAATCTTCTTCCGGATGCTCAATTTTGATCGACCATCTAGGCATTATTGCAGACTCTGTTACGAAACCCTAAGAAAAGAAATCAAAAATGGGAAAGGTGACAGAAAGCGAAACCGAAGAGTTTGTTAGTTTAGCTTAATTGGCCTGGAAAAATGGAGTTGAAACGTTCCGCTGTAACAAAGACTCTTTCTTTCTCTTTCTAAAACTTCCGAGTTTTGTGGATTTTGCATCCTTTTAATAGAGAACCAAACACACCAAACTTACCAATCGATTTTGTCTGTTTATTTTTGGGCAAAATTAAATTAGGGGTTGTCTTTTGCTGCCGCCCAATCCTTTGAACGGATCCTTTCTCTTTTCTTGTGTTTGGGTGCAAATCATGAGTCTGTTTTAATTTATATTATTAAACTTGTTTTCTTCTTTAAGCAATGCCCTCTTAACTAACTTACTAACAAACAATTGTTCTGAATTAAGTAGTAGGTAGGTTGCTAGCATCATTATACACACTCCCAATCAACATTTTTACCTCAGGTCTTTGATGCTTCAGCTTCTCTTATGAAAAGTTTATATCTTTTACGAACTTGAACATACCTTTAATAGAATCCTAAACTCGTGTTCATAATCGATTAGACCTATAATAATAGTCAACATGATGTAACGGTCCAGTGTCGGCCCTGATATAAAACAAAGGAAACAAGTGCTTTAGACATCCAATTATATAGAAAAATTCGGAGTATTAGCGATGTAATTCATTTATCATAAATCCTCATGTCACAGGATTTGAATTAAAATTATGTATGTTTTAGGTATCATTTACCTGTGGCTGACATTGTGTGTTGCTCGTGACTTGGCAAATGCAAAGAGCCAATATACACAAAACGAAATGATTTACACAAAATCAAATGTTGGGGGTGCAAATTAAGAACCCTCATCAGCCTATAAACATGAACGTGGATCAAATTGGTCGAAAATTGCATTATTTATTAAAATTTGGGGCAGCAATGTGAATAAGGAATACTTGAGGGATCGACATTCCTAAAGCTAAGGTCTTGTTTGGGTGTGGCTTATAGAAATCTCGAATTCACCATTGTTCCTCTCCTGCATCAGGTAAGAATAAGATTTAGGGTTCTTGTAAAAATCCGATCCTTTCTATCGGATCACTATGACATTCGGTATAATTGATCCATGATCTCTCTGCATATTTGAATATCAGGTAATTCATGAATTTGTGAATTGGTTTGTTTCTGAAAGACTGAATTTTGAAGATGGCGACTCGAATCTCCAAAGAACAACAGCAGGGGCCAAGGTGGACTCTGTTCTCAACGAAGCTACTCGCGGACCTAATAGTCGATCAAGTACATAAAGGAAACAGAGTGAACAATTCTCTCTCTAATAAATCTTGGAACTTCATAACCGATGAGTTTTGCAAAAGAAGTGGTCTTAAGTTGGATAAAGAACATCTCAAAAACAGATTCGCTGTTTTGAGACGCCAATATGCTGTGGTTAAGTTGATTCTAGCTCGAGATGATTTCATTTTTGATGAATCAAGTGGTTCCATTACCGCCACTGATGAAGCTTGGGACCAATATGTAAAGGTCTTGTCTTTTTCTCTATGCTCTAGTGGTTCAGTTGTTTTCTTTGTCCATCTGTTTTGCTGATCTTTACTGGTCTTAAATCAGGAGTACCCGGATGCAGAAGCTATAAGAACAAGTGGTTGTCCAATTTACAAGCAGCTCTCCCAGATTTTTGCTGAAGATTGTACGACAAATGGGAGACATGAAACAATGCTTCCTGTCTTTGGCCGTCTTGAGGAGCTCGTGTTGACTCGAGCCACAACGGAATGCTCATCTGAGCGTGATGATGCTGCTGCTGAAGTTTTTCCTCCTCCTCCTAAGAGAAGAAGGCGTGGTAGGGGCGTGGAAGCTGCTATTGCCAATGCTATATTTGAAATGGCGGCTGCATCCAAGATGCGCACTAATGCTTTGGAGCAACTGAGTAGCAGGTTCTCTCTTGCTGAGTGTATCAAAGAGCTAGATCAGATTCTCAACTTAGGAGAGAATGTCTATCTTAAAGCACTCGAGTTGTTCAGTAACCCAAGTGCAAGAGAGACATTCTTGTCGTTGAAAAATAACATGCGTTTGGATTGGCTTCAGTGGAAATGTAAGGCTGAGAGTTAGCTACATTTAGTTAAGATGTACATGGATAGGAAGTTTTTGGCTTGTTGAAATTTCAAGCAATGATTCAAAGAAAAGCAGTTAACCAATTTCGTTTTCGAAAAACAGCATAAACTCAACTCAAGTTCATAACATTTTTCCTAAAAATTGGCTTGGATCAAGCCAAAACAGAGAGCAAATGGTAAAAGCAATTTGTTAGATGTCTCTTTCTCTCCTAAGGAAGCAACCTCTTGACCTCTTCTTGCTCCTCACCGATGCATTTAGCTTGATTGTAAACAGACTCAAAGGCTTGCATACACACACTTGAAAACCCGACCATTGCCTGAAACACATGAGGGAATCCCATCTGCAAGTTATTTAGAGTCATGGCTCTTGTCACGCTCACAGCCTTCTCATGCTTACTCTTCTCTTCTTCTGCCCTTCCTTTTATCGTCTCAACCTTTGCCTTTTTCTCAATCACCGGGTTCTTTGTCCTGCTCTCAGGCACCGAGTATGGACTATACTTGCTCTCGAGCGTTCTCAGCGCAGCTGATTTCTTCTCAAAATCTTTTGACATAGATTCTGATCTCTTCTTCTGCTTATGCTCGTCGGCCTGTTGAGCCACAATACCATGGACTGCAGTTAGAAAGCTCTTGATCCCTTCAGATGCTACTTTATCAGGGATCCGGTCAATAGCCAAATGCCATTCCTCACAGAAGCTGTATATCTTAGACTCATAGCTACTCCTAACTAGTGGATTCTTGCTGAACTGGAACAGACTTAACCTAAGCCAACCCGTGAGAGATTGGATGTAGTCACGCTGGGCCTTGACCAAGTTGCAGAATGAATGATGCCACTGTTGGATCTCGAGCTCAAGCTGAAGAGTTGATTGTCGATGAAGCTCCGAAGTGGGTTCAGTGGAGGGAATGGTGTTGAGGTACTTAAGCTGCTGAACAATATGAGTTTGGACCTGATGGCTCTCGTACATACTCCTCCACATACACATCAACCTACATTACATTATAACAAGAACCTTGTTCATAACGAAATGCAGGGAAAGAAGGTGAAGCAATGGAATACACAGCTTACCCTTTAACCAGTTCGACTAGCTGAGGATAAAGCTCGGTCTCTCTGAGCTTGATGATCTCGTTAGAGGCGCTCTGAATAGCTTGTGAAGACACAGTGAGCTGAGATTCTAACTTCTCGACGTCTTTTTTAGCCTTTTCGGTTTTGACATACTCAGCTCTCTTCATCTCAAGTCTCCTCACTTGCTCCACTTTCTTCTCATGCTCCATCTTTATGCTCTCTGCATTCTGCAACAAACAACCCACACAATCACTAAACAAGAAACACTAACTATTTGTGTCAGTGAGCATAAACACATTAGATTTCAGTACACACGTGAGTCTCTTACACTCTTTGGACCCACCACTAAAACCTTTTAATGCCACATGAAACACTCAAATTCGAATCTTTTTTATATCCATATTTAGATGAAATCTAAACAAGCAATTTCAAGATTCAAAGTTCAAACTGAATATGCAGTGAATTGAAGAATAAAATAAACAGACAACATTCTGAAACTCCTTCCAAAAAACAAAATACAGATACATCCAAAGATTGAAACTTTATGAATGAGAAATTAAAAGTAAATACCTTAACTTCCTGAAAGAGCTTCTTCTCCCAAGCATAGAGTCTATCAATTGTTGAAGAATGACTACCAACAATGCAATCTCCACTAACTAACATTCCTGCATTTCTGTATTCATTCAACTTTGGAGTAAATCCTCTAGTCCAAAACGACGCCGGATTCAGATTGCCTTCGTAGTTACCATACATTTTCCCTGGTGACAAAAAACACACAAATCAAAAACCACTCAGCCGCCTCTAATCGTTAATGAAAGAAGTAAAATTTCATTTAGCTTACCTCCTTTGGTATGAGCTGAAAAATCTTTGGCGTTGATAGAAGTTGAGATTTCAAGAAGAGAAGAGAGGGGAGCACCAGAATCAGCAGCTTTGACAAAATATTCATCAACTTCTTTGATAATCTCCATCAGATCTTTACTGTTCCTCGGCACAACAACAGCTAACTCGCTTCCCGTTGTAGTAGTTGTCATTGTGTCTTTAGAGAACCCACTCACTACAGACGAAGCTTGAGGAGTAGCTGTGGTTGGAGCCGTTGTGACAGCAGAGTCAGTTACGGTTGCAGTGCCAGTAGCGGTGGTTGTTTCCTCCTCCCACTCTTCCTCGGAGGAAGAAGGAGGCGGAGGGATAAACGGATCCCAAAAGTCCCATGTTGAGGAAGGAGGAGGAGGAGGAGGTGGTGGTGGAGGAGGCGGAGGAGGAAGAGCAGAGGAAGTGGTGGTGGTGGTGGTGGTGGCAGTAGAGGTCCATGTAGGACTCAGAGGAGGAGGAGGAGGACGTGGCGGCGGAGGAGGTGGAGGAGAGGGAGAAGGAGGATGGAGATGAAGTGGGTTCTCTTTGGAGGAGAAGGAAACAAGAGAAGAGCCGGTGGCGCGTAGAGAACGGAGGTAAAGCGCGTGGGAGACAGAGAGAGTTTGTCTAGCTTTGACAAGGTGTTTCAAGTATCTCTTCCTTGCTTTGCAACGAGACACTATCTCTTTTCTATCTATCCTTGACTGACAACAACCCATCTCTTCTTGTCTGAAAATGGCTCTTCTTCTTCACCATGCATCCAAAAACAAAAGATCTCTTCTTTTACGAAATCTGACTTGAACTCAAACCATTTTCTACTTGTGAAGTGAAGAAGTGCGTTTACCTCGTTTGTGTCAAAAAAAAAAAAAAAAAAATGAAACCCAAGAAAGAAAAAGTGAAAAGTAAAGATCCTAACTTTGTCTTGATCTGAAACTCAAAGGGTTTAACTTTAGGGATTAGAGGTTGGTAGAAGTTGATGATTAATTTCTTTATGGATAGTGAAGGGTTTTGGCTTTTGAAGGGCTTCTTCTTCTTCTCCGTGGGGAGGAATGTAGTTTGGGAATTTGGGACTTTCTTTTTCTTTTTCAGTTTAACTTTAACCTCACAACCCAACCTCACCTTACCGTAGAGGCTTTGGTCCGAGAGCCCTTTCCCCAATTAAATTCACTTCTTTTTACTTTTTCTTACAGAACATTGTTGACTACAATACCCTTGTTCCTCAATTTTATTTACATATTGTACCATGAATATATCAAACATCACTTTTTGCTTTTTACGGATGGTCAAAGTTTTACAAGACTCGAGTTTGTGCGGATACCAAACTTTTTAGATAGAAGTATACGTATTGGGGGAAGCTAAAATAACTTGACCGCTGAATTGAGTTTTTTTACGACACTACATTAGCAGTGGTTAAAGAAGAAGGGCAGTTCCGGAACTACATACATTTTCAACGGCTGTATTTTGAAACAAATAAAAGATGGGCCAGTATTTACTACACTTTGATGCCAAGTGGACAAGCGTTTCTATAAATTGGAAGCACAGGAGACCAAATTTGATGATTTGTTTTAACGTTTAGTAAATTATTCCCCTAATTTTTCGACAGACTTGAACCAAAAGTTTAGTGGTGAATCAAAAAGAATAAGGACAACCTACTGAATGGTGATGCACTACAACATTTTGATACATGAATGAAGGACAGAGAAGTAAGTAATGATAACAACTTTCACACATGCTCTTGTCATCATCTTCTCCTCACTAGCTAGTTTGTAATATCTACAGTTATCTCTTGTAGTTTAGCTAACAAATTCTTGTAGATGGGCAAAGAACATAACTTTAAACATTTAATTATTGGTCAATGACTGACTGTGAACAAAAAAATAAATGTAGCAAGCTTTAAGCTGACATAAACATAATTAAAACTACCAAGGAGAATAAGAGCCCATCTCCTTTGGCATCACAAATAGTAGAACTAAATAAATTAGAGATTTGATTGGTTAGAGATTCTGATTGATTTGACATATCTCAGGCACTTGGTTTTGGACTAGCTATTGGGCTAAGGCAGGACAAAGTGATATCCTGAAAAACCTTGAGCCTCTTCTTGTCCACTTTTGTTTCTGTCCCTAAAACAGCCATAATCATTGCTTCTTCGAACTCCTTGTTGTCTGGTAATCCACAGTCTGTTGCTCTCTTCTCCAGTGACAATCTCTTTTTCGTGTTTGTCTCTCCCTCAGCATCACCCTCACCACCATTTAATACTCCCAGCTCTTGGCTCGACGATCTCGTTCTCTTCAGCTTCTCGTTATTGTTGATCAGCTTTGAAGAGAAGAACGGTTTTGCATCAACTCTTAACGGGTTTATCACATTTACGTTCCTCTTCATGTTCTCATCAGCAAATCCATCATTGCTGGGAAACGGTTTTCCAACAGCTCTTAATGGGTTTACTACATTCACATTCCTCTTCACGTTCTCATCACCGTATCCATCATTGCTCAACTCCGGCTTCGATTTAGGCTTCACGTTCTGTTCTCTGCAAGGCTGAGGCTGCCATATAGATGAAGATCCAAACATTGCGTCGAAAAGCCTTCTTTGCTCAACCTTATCATCCCCTCCTCTTCTCATCATCTCAGATCCAAGATCTTTGAGCATCTGTTGCGCTCTCTCGTAAGCTTTTAGATGTGAATCCACTCCTCTAGGACCATCCACAACCGCAGGTTTCACGCGTCGTAAAGTCTCTTTTGCTTCATCAATCCTGCCTTGCTTCATAAGGCAGATACCAAGATTACACATCTTGTTGTTGTCCGGTGCGATTGATAAAGCTCTCCTGTATGCATCTTCAGCTTCAACAAAATTGTCCCTTTGCATCAAAGCCCATCCTAAGTTTCCCTGTATCGAAAAAATCATCATCCAATTTAGAAAAATATAACACAAATTGCTGCAATGTTATGCATATCTTTGAATTGCTTGCTTACCAGTAATCTAGTGGCTTCTTGCTCCACAGAGACTTGGAATTTCTTTCCCTGAGATCTTGCGGTTTTGGTTCGTTTACCATTAAAGGCGAGACCTTTCTGTATCAAGAAGAGCTTATGTTTCAATAGTCCAATCTGGTCATCTAATCTCCCACATCTCTGCAACAACAACAACAATCCAATTCAACATCTCAATTACGAAACATCAACCAATTGCAGAAATGAAACAGAATAAAAAAGGGTTTTGTTTTGTGTAAGGTAAGGAACCTTGTAGAGATCTAAGAGGATGTTATCCAGAGATTCCTGTGCTTGATCTGAACACCTAACTCTAAGAGATTTAATAGCTTCAATAGCTTCTTCAGCGCGATCTTGTTGCTTCATCACAATTGCCATATCCTTCAATGCACTATCTACTCTATCTCCAGCATTAATGGCTGACCAAAACAGAGGAATTGCTCTCTCCGGATCCTTCTCCACCAACTAATCATTACATCAAACCACAAAACAATCAATCAGATACAAAACAAAAACAAAAACCACCATTCAATCCAGAACTAATGAAAAGGGTATATAATTCTAAGTTACCTGAACATTTTTGGCTCTGACATAAGGGCTGTCTCCAACAGGAACTTTGTGGATAGCATGAAATGATTCAGACCGAGTGCGGGAGATACCGAGTGGCTTTGCGGGTGAACATGGAGCGGATTTAGTCGGCCTGAATGCATCTTTCATCATCTTTGAAATGAGTAGAGAGAAGATGAAGAAGAAGAAGACAAAAGGAGAATCTCAGAGGGAGGAGTGATGTGAGAAGAAGATCGAGGTTTAATAAGATTAGGTATTGAGAAAAAGAAGAAATCGGAATTATAAAAAGGTTTAAATTTTCTGACCGTTGAGTTCACTAGCCGTTGTGTTGAATCATTTTCTATTTCCGTTTATTGAGGGAGCGTTTCTTATCTACCCCCTTCACTTTCATATATTTTCGGATTTGCCCCTCTATAACGGAATTCTTACAAAAATGGTTTATAAACAACATATCCGTTAGATAGATAATTTAGAACCTTTGATTGGCGAATCGGGAAAAGTCATAAAACATCGAATATGGGCCAGTTTACATCATTCTACGGCCCATTGAGTTCCTTAGTTGTTGGCTTCTTAAAACATACTATTGCATTGTGTTTTGTGTATCAAAATTGCTGTAAAAAAAAAGTTTTCACCAGCCGCTCATGTTGTTATGGATTTTGGAGTTTTGGGAACGACCTCCTTTGTCTTTGTATGTGTTTCTTGAAGACTGCGACTTTCTACCTCCCCTCGCGGCTGCCATGGCTCTGCGTCTTTGTTTGCCCAACTTTTTAACCAGCTCTGCATCATCCCCTTCCTCCTCTTCCTGCACAAAGGAAGGAACATCGATATTTGTTTAAGTGATTCGATTAGCTTTCTATGCTTTCTGAGTTACCATGCAGAAGATACTAACCTCATCACTTCCAACTTCATCTTTATCTCCATTGCTTTCACCTTTCTCAGTATTATCCAACTCAACTTCTGCCTCAACACTATCCGAACTATTGGGCTCCTACATTATTGTCAAAAACACAATGTAACCGCAGAAGCAGAAAACATCTCAGGTTGACACATATTTTGATTATATGATGAACTTTGAAATGTGTATACCGTGTCTTGTAACTGTACTGATTTCATTTCATTTAGGTTTTCTTCTTCATTTGACTCGCTAGTCTGGTCTTCATCATCAGATTCCTCATCCTCGTCAGACTCTTTCTCACCTTCAATGAACTGCACAAGACAGAAACCACAAGTTCATTCTTATATTCCATATACACATCAATCACCGAAGGAATGAGGAAACAAAACCAGCGAGAGACCCATGCTACAAATTAGAACACAACTGACATGTATATAGGCTCCGCCTAAAATTCAAAACATATAGGCAATACCCAGAAATGACATCAAAGATATTTCTTTAGTACATAAAGCCCCAGATAGAAAAGCAATGTTACTGAGGTCATAGGCTCACGTACTTTATCGAGGTCCTTCTGCTCCTTCTTTGTGAACCCACTAGCTTCTAGGTCTCTATCCAGAGCATTAGCATCTTTAGTAATATCAAAAAATGATGGTCTGCTGTTCTCATCCACATCAACCTCTGAATTCAATGATTCACCTCTATCTTCTTGGAAGTGTATATTAAACCTGATAGTACCCGAGTTCACAGAAAAGGAGAATATAAGAATCAATCAGGAAATGGATTCAACATAGATTATTTGCTACCAGGTTTGTGATATGTAAATATAAAAGTTCAAACTGGTAGCCAACCTTTTTCTGAAAAACTTGAAGATGCATTCAATATCACGGTCAAAGTACCTGAAAGAAAAAAAGTCTTATCAAATCAAGAACACTGCATAGAAAAATGGAGAAGCATGACACAGAGATGAGAGATCACATACATCTGTGCATTTCGGTGTGAAACAGATACCATTTGTGGAAAGTCAATCATGGTTAGGTTCTCTTCATCATCAATCTAAAATTTACATATATATAAAGAAAAGGTGTCAGTAAGAAAATTTAGCAAGTAGGGGAAAAAGCTAGCATGCTTGGTTGCTGACATAAGTATTATTAAACTCAAATACCGAGCCAGCTTCAAATAATTCAGAAAAATATAACTTACGAATAGACTTTAATTAATTACATAAGTAGCAGTATCTCACCATGATGTTGAATTCATTGAAGTCGCAATGAATTAGACCATGCTCAGCCAAACGAACAACAATGCCAATGATCTTCTCAAAGATTGTCTCAGGATTCTGTATTTCCTTCACCTGAACCCTGTCATATTTAAAAATGTGCAAAAGATGTGATTCATAGCAAAGGGTCTAGTTATGTTTCAGTGAGTGAGTGAAGTAAATTGATCAACATTAAAGGAATCTCTAGTGCAAGGCATCGATTCATTAATCTTAGCTAAAATATATTCAACCAAAAAGTATCAGTAAACAATGAATTAGCAGAATTAACAGTTTTTCTATGTGTGAATATGAGTTGGTCCTTACATAGGGTAGCCTGGCACAAGGGACATGATAACACAGTGCCTATTGCAGTCAATAGCTTTTGGAACCGGAAAGTCATGCTCTTGCAAAGCCTGCTCACCCGGATGCCAAACAAACAAACGTTAGGCCCAAATTACGAGAGATGATACTCCCACAAGAATAGTGTTACATTAATGGAACAAGGCCACAACCTTCATAAAGGCAAACTCCTTAAGAGCTGCAAGACGGGAGAGATACAGCCAGCTGAAACTCTTGCGATGCCTCAAGTAGTCACGCTTAGATTTGACAGCCCTGAAGGAGGTTCTCCCTAGTCTATGGAGCTTCATTGCCAATATAGTTCCATCTTCCTGGGCAACCTCAAATATGTCTATTACATGCAGAAAACCCAAAAATAAGCTGCATTAGCTACCAACCATTACATCTGTCACACACCAACCATTCACTATAAAGTGGAAAAGTACTAACCTGACTCTTTACCGACACCAATCTGACGACCAACACCAGTAAATACCCCACGGTTGACCAATGTTTTAATAGCAAGGAAGTCGTAACCCAGATAGGTGAGTCGGAATCCATCATCTAGGCAAGAAAAAGAACCACAGAGAAGCAGACGCCATTAGATTTGGGGACTTTCTAAGACTGACAAACTCAAACATCATATAAAGAAGAACTACTAATGCATTTAGAAATAATTTACGCACATTTAGAGGAATCGTGGTGCAAAAGCTTATACTTGAGCAAGTTCTTCAAAACTTTGTATGTGCCTCCATGTCTGTGCACATAACAGGTATGTGAATTACACAGAGCAACAAAATGAGCTTAACCAAAAGGAAAGCTATCAAATCATGAAGAAGGGACCTACTTTAGACAAGCAATGCGATCCACAAGCTCAGAAGGAACAATCTCATGCTGCATACACCAAAGACAGTATATTTTCATGAAAAAACAACATTTAAGTAATACAGTGAATCTTAAACCCTAGATTTCAATTCCAGAATCAAAAGGAATAAAGAACACTAACGTTTCGCATTCCCATCTCCACTGCAGTAAGAACCCGAAAATCATCTTTCGATAAGTATCTCAAGACATTCACGTCAAGCTTCATCCTTTACGCCTAAGTGTAAAACCCTTTTCCAATCTGATTCAATCTGGCTGATAAAAGATCAAAACAAAAAAGTTATCAAAATTGCTGTGATATACTGAGTCTTACCCTAGCCGCCAAACCCAGGATAACACTAAAAAGTAACAGTTAAAGAAATCAATATCTCGAAGCAACAAGTAGATATGTTAATCATGACTAATCTCAGTGAAGATTCTACAAAAACGGAGACCATTAGGTTTATCAATCGACAAACCTTAGATGACTGCGAAAACTTATGTCTGTAAACTAAACCAAAGCAGACAAATGATGCAAGAGGAAACCGGAAGAAGCTTACCTAAGAGCCCGAGAGAGAGAGATACAGAGAGAACGCGGCGCACAACTTAGAAATTGTTTTCTCGTTAACCGAAATCTTACCAAGGCGGCTTCACATGTTTTGGCCAAAGTATATTTATATATTAAATATTCTGATCGTGAATAACAAAGTCGTTGTAGTATAGTGGTAAGTATTCCCGCCTGTCACGCGGGTGACCCGGGTTCGATCCCCGGCAACGGCGATAATTTTTTTGATGTTTCTTTCTTTGTTAAAAGAATTAAAAAGAAAGAATGGCTTCGCCCGGGTTCGAACCGGAGACCTTCAGTGTGTTAGACTGACGTGATAACCAACTACACCACGAAACCTTTGGTGATAGTTTGTCAAAATGTTTAAAATTTTAACGTTTCTCACTGAGTCCAATTTCCGCATAACAATCACCAGAGGACCGCCTCTATGAGTGAACACACTGGTGTTTTCTTTTGTTTGCTTGCTCTTCTGAGTCTTCTCTTTATTGAGACTTGTCTTTGCAGGATTATCCAATCTTCACTGTTGAATTCAATTATTTTTGTGTCCTCGAGCAGTTGTCCTAAAGAGGCTTCTAGCTTCAAGAAGGAAAATCTCACATTTCTGTGGTTTGCATTAGCCGTTTTCATTTCCTTTGGCTCATCTACAATTGTCAGAAGGAATAGAAAAGATGTGTCTGAATTGCCAAAGGAACACTGCCAAATTTTCCTAATAACCTCTATGAATTTTATTGATCATCATATCATGAAACATTCCACACTTATCCCAAAATAACAAGATAGTAAAGACAAAGAAATGGGATTATGAAACAATACTTGTGGACAAACGAAGAACAAAGCTAACCTAGTAAATGCAATTGAAATTTATGCGAAGTCAGTCACCAGGTTGAACAGACTATAAATCCAGCAACCAACATCACTGATCAGGTATTGTCTCATGGCTATAAATGGTACTCTACTAAAATGTCAATTGAGATTAAAAACAAGAATGCCGAATAGGCCAGTAATCCAACAAATCCATTTCATGCGGTCCTGATTTCTATTCAACCATCGAATATCTGACTTTGAATCAACATTACAACTCATAAACTGAGACTGGTACTGTAAGATCTGCTTCATGTTTCCTTTGAAGGGCCTCCTTTCTTGGCCGCTTCTGCTGCAGCCTTCTCTGCTTCAATCTCAGCCACAATTGCATCGATTTCAGCTTCTTCTAGCTGCCTCAAAGCACCTTCGTCCCGTGTCATTACAGCAACCTCAATGTTCTTTCCCCCACTCTCAACAACCTGCAAATTACAAAGCCTATCAGCATTATACACGATTCACTACATGTGCATCTGCTAAAATAACTCATCAACTATTACTCTTCCCCTCGAGTAGTAAAGGTCTACTATATTTTCTAGGACTTTAACATTCTCTAATACTGTCACCCTTTCTTAGCTTTGCCTCTAACCTAAAGCCACCTTTCATGAATGGAGAACTACTGGCACATAGGTGTATAATGTTGTTTACAAAACCGCAGGTTTAGGCTAGCCAAGAATCCAATAGATATGATCTCGTTCTCAAATCTAAAAACAGAACATCTGGCAACAGCTCAAAAGAAAACTAATTGAAATATCATAGAAATTGAACATAAAAACTAACCTCGAGCAGAGCACGAATAGCAAGTTTAATAGTTTCTTGGCCAGAGGGTTCTTTATAATTCTTCTCCAAAAACTCCCTAATTGAATTAGAGTTTCTCCCGGTCGCATTAGCTTTCCAAGCAGAGAAAGTACCAGATGGATCAGTCTGATAAAGCGCCGGGATACGAGTGTAGGGGTCAAAACCAACAATAAGAGTGGAAAGACCAAAGGGTCTGACACCACCACTCTGAGTATACTTCTGTTGAAGCCCTGCTATGTACCGAGTGATGTACTCAACAGTCACTGGATCCTCCAATGTAAGCCTATGGCTTTGACACTCTATCCTCGCTTTGTTTATCAGGACACGCGCATCTGCCTTCAGCCCAGCACAGGCCAATGCAATGTGATTATCAAGACTCACTATCTTTCTAGCTGACCTGTGAGTTACAAAATCGATCAAATCTGATCAGTTGAATCGGAAATTTACACAAAAAATTTCACAGAACAATAATGTTCATCTTCCACCATCGTAAAGGAGAAGACTTTAAATTAGGGTTCAGCGTACTATCTAACATTCTAAGATTCCCAATTACGAAGTGTGATACACAAACAAAACATTAGGGTTTCAAAAGTGATCTAACAAGGAGCAACTGAGTAAATCAAGCGATCCAGGTGAAACAAAACCCCCAAAATTAACAAAATCCGATTTAAACAACTTGCATCTGTAGAGATCGGAGCTATACCTGGAATCCTGAAGCTTAGGGGTGGATTTCTTCTCAACGGCGAGGACGACAGTATCAGTGCCACGGACTCCAACGGCGGCGTTACCTTTCCGGACAGCTTCAAGAGCATACTCTACCTGAAAGAGGTGGCCGTCGGGGGAAAAAACTGTGATTGCTCGATCATATCTCGCCATCTCTCACCTTTCTTCTTCTCTTTTCCTGGGTCTTGTGAAGTAAGTTTCTTTCGTTTTGTTTCGCAGTGAAGAAATCGACGATTCCAACTTAGGCGACAAGCCAAATTGTTCAGTTCTGTTCTAATCACCTGTGGACAGGTGCACGATTAACTCTACGGCCAGCCAATCAGAAAGAATCATTACTTCATTTATATCTTTATTGGGCCCAATCAGAGCTACGCTGGCCCTGAAATGTTAAATATCTGTGTCCCACTTTACTTTTCGTTAATCTGGTGTCGGAAATAAGAATTAAGAAAGATCCCAAGTAGAATGAACATGGCATATGTATACTGTATGTATATCGAAACTGTTTTATATAGTTTACATAAAATCACAATATTGACAGAGAACTAAATTCAGAGTACATTGGTGAATCTTCATGTACTAATGCAAAAATATAGTCTAGATAAATGTAGAGGAGAAGTTGAAGGTAAGGCTGCTACTTGGAGCCTTTCTTAGCCTTTTTATCGGAAAGAGCAGATTTGGCAATTGTTGAAGGCTTTAAGACACTTTTGGGGTTAAGTGCCTTCCGGATCTTGAAAGCAACCCATGCGGTTCCAAAAGCATGTCCTGCTGCATCTAGCCCTTCGTTTGTAGCCTCTGCTGCTTTTGTGCCGTACCTGCAAATCTCACAACAAATTCCATTTGGTGCTATTAGGATATGATTCTCTATAGCAGATGATCATATGACATTAAAAACAATACTTGTGATTAACGAGTTCTGTTGTGACAGTTGATGAAGTCGACATGACGTTTTTTCCAGCCACTTCAACAGCATCACAGATCTTGCCTGCAGGAAGTCAGTAAACATGTCAAGAAAGCAAAGAAGGCTAAGGTTGTTAATGCCATGTGCCTCAGAAAAAAAGAAGCAGCAGAGTTTGAGTGTAAAACACAGATTAATGGAATAGAGCCTAAAGAAGTAGAAGAAACAAGCCACACTTATTTACGTTGAAGAAGCTTCCAGTTTGGAAACCAAAAACTATGCCCATGAAGAAGAAAAATTACAAAACATTTGGTAACTTTCAATTCTACTAGCCCACATTGCTCAAGGAAAGAAGCAGTACCAAATAAAGATTGGGGAATTACTAATCAGAGGAACGATAGTAAAAGTTGGTGAGGGATGATAGAAAGCAAGGCAACAACGAATTAACTAAGTAAGCTACCATAACCCTACAAGCATGGATTGAAAATTTGGGAAACAAAAGGGATGTGATCAACTTACTAAACCCATCGAGGGATGCAAGAATAATCTCTCCGGGTAAGAGGCCAAAAAACTTCTTCCCAGCTTTTGAGTTAGCCAATGAACCAGTGATCAATCCCGAGACTTTGACAACACCAGAAAGAACACCAGTAGCAACTTTCTCTGTCATCTGTGTCACTCTCTTCGCCCTTTACATAGAAACCACACTAAGGAGATTAGCCAAGGCACTAACACAGTTTATTCAAGTAACACTACCATGTGAATGCACATTAATTACATATTTTAAACAAGAACTCTCATCACTTCTCAAAGATTTAGTATTCTGCAAACAAAATCATCTCTTCGCTATTTAATTTTCTCTTGATCATGAAACACTACCAGATAAAAGTTCCAACTTAATTTTCAGGGTAAAAAATGCTAAACTCCTAAAATGTAAGTGACAGATGAAAGTTCTCAGGGTAGTAAGAACATCACCATACGTCCATACCTCTTGATTCTTCTCAGCGTCTCGGGGCTAACATTCTTATCCTTCTCAGCACGACTCAGCCTGTTCTTCATAACCTCGTTTCCCCTCCTAAGTCTATCCACAGTCACATCTCCACACCAAAGAATCCCTCTAATCAACTGACCTGACCCAGAAGCTATCATTTTAGCAGTCTTGGTACTATAGTCCTCAACATTAGGCGCAAGTGTGGTCCAATACGCTGCACACTGACCCTCCACAACCTCCTTTCTCTCTCCCTTAAGCTCATCTGGCGAAGTCTGTGCCACCACTGAAGTTCCCAGAACATCCCCTCCATTCTCCTTAGCCTTATCAGACATTCTCTGCTCTGTGAAACAACAATAGTCACGCAAAACCTGATCAAGCACAAGTAACACATTCTGTTGACCTTTGGAAGCAATAGTCAATCCGTAATTGAGAATCTCATCCTCAGGTTTCGGATTACTCTTCTTCTTCTTCCCCTTTTCATCATCTGAATCAGACCCAGATTCATGACCCTTCTCCTTTGGTGGATGAATCGAAAAGAAATAGTGAGACCCATCAACCTTCGTTGCTACCTCGCCCTTATTCAACGGCCACTGAATCTCATCGGCGACGTTAGCCAAAACCGCGACGATGTTCTGGCCCTGAACAATCCGAACGATTGTGAAATCACCGGACGCGAGTTCGACACTGTAGGATTTGTCGATAAGGTTGAGAATAGCACCGGGGACTCGGATGAGGACTTCCTCCGTCGCTGGAGGTGGAGCAGACGGTGAATGATTGTTGAATGCATCTCCGTGGTTCGGGAACAGATTAGGCTCGAGTTTGTTCGATGAGGGAGACGGATAGAAACTTGAGGAAGGAGGAGGATAATAAGGGTTTGTTTGAGCGAATGGATTATCCGGGATGGATTGATCGATTTCGGGATACATTGCCGGTCGTTGCTTGTCGTCGGCACCGTGAGAAGGATTCATCTCCGTCGCGTCGTTGAATGGATCAAAATTACTCGAAAAGAGAAATACGGAAATGGAGAAAGGGAGATGGATTTTAATTCTCGAGGGACCCCTGGCGTATACGCGTATCGGGACTGTAACTAAATTAAAAAAAGTTTCCTCCCGCCGGTTAAACCGTTGCTGATATCTTAAAACCAGGGGTAGGCATTTTAACCCAAACCAACAACTGATCCAACTAAATCCAAACGGACTTTAACCAGACCAAAGTTTGATCTGGACAAGGTAAATACTAAATATTAATCAAGTTATTCTGACCAAAAAATAAAAGAAAAGAATCATGTCAGAACTTGTATTGTTAATTATCTGTTAAATGATTTTTGCTTACTCATCACTTTAATAGCCAATAGTTTAGTGAAAATATGTGACTCGCTAATGACATTTAAATGTGACATGATGTTTATGGTGACTTTTTAGAATCTACAGTTCCTGTAATTTAACAAAAATTCGATTGGTAATTGTTGATTTCACACAAAGCAGGACAAAAGTATGAACCATCAAGACGAAGACAAATGTATGATGTGTTCACTTTCCATCAGACTAGGTGATCAGACGTGATCGCACTGAATAGAGATGGGGTAGCAATATATATTACTAACATTTTCTAACACAGTCCTAACGAGCGACAAATTCATGTGAGTTATGTCTGATGTTTAGGTTATACTTCATAGACAAATGCATTACTATTTACTTGTGTTGAACAAAAAAAAGAGAGAGATAAATGCATTAATTGTCATTATTTCTAGTATATAGGTAGGAAAGAAATTAAGACAAAACACACCAAACATAGCATATTTAGTACCAAATTTCATAACAGAACCGAAGCAACACAATAGGAAGCAACAAGCATTTTAAGCAAATATTTCATCAACCGGCTTGGCAACTTCCTTGTGCTCACGTTCTTCTTTGGCCAACTTCTTGAGGCGAGCCAGCTCCAAATCTCTCCCCATCTTTCTCTTATACATCTCCGCAAAAGTTATTGGCTCCTCTAAAATCGGCTTCTCTCCTTCTCTTACTTTAAGCGGATATACAGTGGCATCCGGGGCTGGATTCTGGAACGTGGCTATTGATAGTCTGCTTGAGTTCGAATTCACCACCGCCTGATGATCCGCGTTCTTGAACCTCCCGTTGCTCAAGAACTTCAATAAGAAATTCAAGTTAGAAATCAATTATGGATGGTTATAAGAGGGAGAGATTGAGAGAATACTGACATGGCCGTGGTCACCGAGATTGACGACGAACGCCCCTTCGACAGGCTGAACCGTAATCCATGTCTTACCATCGTCTCGTGTGGCTTGTAATCCACCAACCTGATCTTGGAGCAACAAAGTGATGGTTCCAGGGTCAGTGTGACGTTTGAGGCCGAGAGTGAGATCAGGCTGAGGGCATTTCGGGTAATAATTAACAACAATCTTTTGGTCCATATCGACGCATGCATTGGTGAGTGAATCTTTCTCAAGTCCCATAGCTTCAGATAAAACCTCAAGAAGCTTACAAGCCAAACCCATCAGCTTCTCACTGTACTCTTCCGTCACTTTCACCCATCCCTCTGGCTTGTCTGGCCACCGTGAGTAGTCTCTGTTTCTTACCGGGCACGAAAAATATGTCACAATCTCTCTCCAATCTTGAACTGCCTCTCCCTGCATTCATAGTAATAATTTCGTATTTAATTACAAGATCAAAACATGATTCGACAAGATTATGGATCTAAGGTCCGATATTTTTTAATTTATCCAAAAAAAGTATTTGATAAGTCCAATAGGAAAATTGTTATAGCTATACATCCAAAGTTAATGTAGTGAATGGCAAGTTTGCAACAATAGATTAGCGGTTTCTATGTTACTATGTTACCATTCACACCGCCATCTATAGAATTTGGAATCTCATGAAACATAACAGGATATCATAGTAACTTCTTTACCTGAAGATGACTAGAGACTATGAATCCTCCTTTCTTACCACCGGACATATCGAAACGAAGCTTCTCCTCAGGAGGTAAAGCAAAGAACTCACGAGCGAGACGAGTCATATCCGTCACTAAATTCGTATCAACGCCATGATCCACCACTTGAAAGATCCCCCAGTTCTCGCATGCCTCCACAATCTGACGACAGATCTCTCCTCTTTTGCCACCGACATCATCAATTCCAGATAGAGAAATCACTGGAATCTCGTCGCTGAACTCATTGTAGGCCACCTTGGGACGTTCATCCTCGTCACGGACGAATTTGGAGTTGAGCTTAGACTCTCCGGCAAGCTCAGTCAAAGTTCCTGGAGCCATTTATATGAATTTTTGAGAGTGTTACAGATTAAAAATGAGAGAGATAAATAATGAATATATAAGGAGAGAGTGGTAGCTGGGAACCTCTCAAAGCTTGTGATGACTGATGAACGAAGTAGTAGTTAGCTACCTACCACGGTACTACTCCCTCTTCTCATTCTAGAACGCTAGTTACTCAACTAATTACATCTGTGTTTTTATTTTTTCTTATAAAATATTTATAAAAGTTAAAAAACATATCTTATAGTATATTTCTTATGCTACACTCCAAAATGTATCGCAATATATGTGATATGTGGACGTTTACGCCATGGTTATGATGTCGATCTACGTTTTTAACGGTGAATAAGAAGGCCACGTTTGCAAAATGGTTGCGGTCAGTCGAGATGCCACGTGCGCGACGACTTGTTCTGGTACGCGTTTGCATTAAAATCCCCCAATCACCCTCATCTTTGCATGGGATATTACTTAATGAGTTAATTCGCATTTTGTTATTATTATATAATGATCACATTGAGCAGAAAAAAACTGTCTTCATATTTGCTTCCTTAAGCAGACAAGGTAGATTATAAAACTTGCATTGTGTTATTAGTTCATTACTATTGGAGTTTTAGCTAGGTGATCTTGTTAGTATATATGCCAGCTTTGATTTAATTTAACTTAGAAAATCGTGAATACTGTCTTTGAGTATATAATAGCTTTAATTATCATTGATTTAGCATCAGATATAAATTTCACTCATCAGTACTTAAAATACTATTGACCATGTTGAAATATAAAATTCATAGAATATGAAGTTAATACATAATGTGTTATGATTAATCTACTACATATTACCCCATTTGTATTTGTTATATTAGTGTAATCTACTATTTCTTCCATTTGTGTAAACATAGATTATATATTTTGGAGAATTCCCAAGAAATATCTGACAAACGATTTTCCTTGGATATTATGGTATATCTAAAAGACACGTAATTATAAAGTGTAGGGTTCTTGAATGTTGATAGGTCTCCAAAATTGATAGTCGAATTGGCAGAATGTGATGCAAATGCCTATGAGCAGGCTCAAGAGGTGGATGATGTTGTGGTTTTAAGGTATAGTTCAACGTGTGCCCCTCACGACATAAAGGAATTTAAATGTTTTGTGGATGGATCTTGTAAAAGCTCATATATCTAGTCGAGATTTGGGTGGATTGGTATTAAGAAAAAACTTGAAACTCTAATGGGTTCGAGGAATTGGCGACGGATTTTATCGCCACTACATGCAGAGTTCGAGGCTTTACTCTAGGTTATGGAATGTATACTCACTAGAATACCTCAGTGACCTTTCTAACCGACTCGGTAGAACTGTTGAAGATGACATTGTACCTTCTCCCAGTGAATGGCCAGCTTTTGCTACATATACGGAAGCTTTTAAGATACTTAGGAGGCGTTTTACCTCATGTACCATTGCTCGAATGTCTCGGAATTGTAAAATTAAGGCAGACAGGTTAGCACGGTGTGCTAGATTGTTGAGCCATGATATGTAGTATGTAAACCATGCTCCCCCGATTTGGCTTTCTAAACCATAGGGATTGATAAATATTGTTGACAAAAAAAAGAAAAAAACCTACTCGACTAAATTAGAATTATAAATTTGGCCTCTTACCTTAAGAGGATGGCCTAAAACTCTTTACGTGCCTTATAGAAGGACTTTTTTTTTTAGTTTTTTTTTCTATCATCTAGTAATATGAAAAAGCCTAAGAAGAATATGCAAGCAGACTGTCTTATAGACAACACCTGAATTCAAAGCCGGTTGTCTTATAGAAAGACACCAGAGTTCTACACACAAATGAATGAAACAGAGAGTTTTCAACAATGAAACCGACTTACAAAGCAAAAACTAAAAACATGATACCAAGACTAATCACAACAGCTGAATTCCATATACAAAGATAATCGGAAGTCATACTAAAGATACGGGGCTTCATGGTAGGGAGGCCAAACATCATAGGAAAAATTATACGAAGAAAAAAATAATCAAAATAAACAAGAATTCATGGCGATAAGTGGAAATAAATAGGACCAAACCGCTTGACGATGAAAAGACAGAACCGTCAGGAAGTGAAATCGAAACGAAGATTGATATTATAAAATCTCTTCAACACTAAGTCATCTTCCAATTGAAACTCAATCCTTAATCCATTTTATTAATTTAACCAAAAGAGAAGAAGCCACTATAGATAACACATATGAGAAAGACAATCACAAGAAATAATTATAATTTTAGTCAAAATGCATATCTAGATTATGACTTCAAGAGATTTTCTAATTTAATCTAACTTCACTAAAAATTATATGGTAGAAGCATTAAATTATGTAGTGAGTTTAATGCCAAACTACGAGCTAGCATTCTTATCAAAACAAATAAAGACAACTTTTTTGTTGCAAAACTATAGTGTATAATTCATACCAAAAAACTATAGTGTATAACAATATATATATATATTTTTAAAAATAATTTGAATATTAATATATAATTAATATTAAAATTTAGTAAAACGGATTGGGTTATTTTTTTTTCTCGTCACAAAACGGACTGGGTTATTATAGCATCAAAGGCCCATACTGAACAAAGACTTTCTAACACTGCTGCTTTACTGTTTCTTTCCATGAGAAAACGGACCCAACGGCTATTTTACAGATAAGAGAGAGGAGCCACAACGGCTACTTTATTCGTGAAACTTTTCCTTTTCTAACGGCAACCTTTTCTTTCCCCACGCTTATATTACTCTGCAGCCTTGAGAGCTTAACACATCTCTATTTCCCATAAAGTAAGCTCTTTTCAGTTCAGCTTTCATTCAAATGGAGACTCCATCATCAACAAGAAGAGCCACTCGGTCACAGGCTTTCTCTGCGATCAGAGCCTTTGATTCGGGCATCAGTCAAAAGCAGAACATCAAAGCAAAAGAAGACAGATGTGCACTAATCGACCTAACCAACGACTCACCAATCGTGGGTCTAGCGATGCAGACACCTCCTTCAGGGCTCATGAGTAAGAGGAAGAAGAGAAGAATCAAGTGCACGCCTGGTTCTGGTGAAGCCCTTTTGAGAGGACAAGTCAAAACACTTTTGCACAAGGTTGAACAAGGAACAGAGCTTATCCATTCCGTAAAGACTCTCCCTTTCATCCACCTCGTCACTTCTCCGATGAGACTTCTCGCTCCAACTCCAGCCAATACCCCCCAAGTTCTCAACTTTACTGATAACGAAGTGCAGATCAAGATCGCATCTCCGATTGTTGCTGGACAGTTCAAAGACTTTCAAGAGGTATTGGAAGATAAGAGTATGAGCATAACTCGCTCTTTGATGCTTGACTTCACGGATAAGTCAGCATCATGCGAGGAGGAGGAAGAAGAAGTTGATGGCAATGATGGGTTGTGTGAAGGAATGAAGAAGATGAGTGTGGAGACGACTCAAGCTGAATTTACAGGGATACATAGCAGATTTGTGTACAACAGTGAAGATGAAGAGATTGTAGAGATCAAACAAGTGTTGCATTTCAAGCTTGAAGAAGACCAAGAATAACCTTCTATAATCATTGACTCTGTTTGGGCTACTTTGTGTCATCATTGGTCACGAAAGAGTGATCATCATGGTTGTAACAAAATTGTATTGCCTTTTTGGCCCAATAAAGGCCCATTTATGAGATGATTGGAGAAATGTCATTGTCGAAATAAGGAAGGATTATTTTTGGTGGTAGAAAAGAGAACTAACAGAACACATGAAAATGGGAAGGACGTTCCAACGAACTTTTCTCTGCTACTACTTGTATTCACCCAAAGTTATATTTTGTGTGAAGTAAACGCGAAGACATTTTCAACTATACTTTGTTTCTAAAGAAAAAAAAAAAAAAAGAAAAAGCAAAAGTTTATAACATTCCCATCATATTATTTGTTATTTAGTGGGTTTTGGACCAGGTAATGTGTTACATTTAAAAAAGGAAATGACTATTCAGTATATTAGTATGGTGGAACCATCAGATAATCTAAATCATTATGTGGTCTATTATACTAACCTGGTCACCATCCGTTTTAGCAACAACAACAACCAATAGTTGTGCAATTATGATTCTTTCTTTATAAAAAGCAGATGGTTCGTCATGACATGGACCAACTCATGCAATTCAAAGCTACAAACAACCTTTGATTAGTTGGACTCTGCAATGGTTCGTGGCGAGATCGACACCGGAGCTCCTTTCCGGTCAGTTAAAGAGGCCGTCACTCTCTTCGGCCAGAGAATTCTTCTCGGAGATAATTTCCACTCCGGAGAGGTTATACATTTTTGCATATAATGTGTCTACATATATTAATATCAATTATTAACATTGTTGCAATGATTTTGGACCGTGTGGATTAGAGGAACAATGGAGATAACGGAGTTAATAGTGTGTTTATAAGAAGCAAAAGCCTAGAAGCTGAGCTTGATGAAGCAAAGGAGAATCTGAAGAAAGCCGAGGAAGAGAACAAAGTTTTATCTCAGCTTCTTGAAACTCTCACACAAGAGCTTGAAACCACTAAGGAAAAGCTTAAAAACTCTCTTAGAAAATTTCCAGAACATCCTCAAGTTGAAGATGACCTCAAATTCATAGAGCAATCCACGGTTATTGAACCGGATAGAATTACCGAGATCAAGATGGACCGGTTTGATCAAAATGATGTCTATGATGAGGACTGTCTGGAGAGGAGGCGTTCGGTGAAGTTTGCGAATCCACCATTGTTAACGAAGGTCATAGAGAGCAAAGAGGAGAAGAAGAACCAAGCTATGGTGAAGAAGACAAAAAAGATGAAGCCACTGGTTCCATTGGCTGCTTGGCTCTTTGCAAAAAACCGGTCTAGTTAACCACATTTAGGGATTCTCTTCTTGAATTTACTCATGTGTACCTTAAGAATTACAAAATAATATCCCAAAACTAATTGTTGTTCTTGTTTTGGGGATTCATTCAATTTAAGTTTGTTATATTTTTCTTGTTGATGAGATATATGTAAGTAAATACATAAACAAAAAGGGATCATGTCAAGTGTTTAAGAGGATTTTAGCATCCAAAGTATGAAAATTATTAATATTACATGGTTGTTGGGGGTGTCAAATGTTTAAGGGGATTATTACATATATTATCATTCATATATAAGAACACTTTGATGCAAAAACCTTTGCATCATGTGAAAAATCACACATATATATTCATTATTCAAACTACAATCATAAATCAAAGGAACATAACAGCACAAGGTAAATTTATTGAAAGAAAGCACACATATGTATAATTCAGAATTTGAATCCGGAACTTTGAAATTTCTCGTGGAGGATCATATCAATTTTTTTTTCCATTTCAGGAGTCAGATGATTCTTCCAATCACCGACTATCCCTTTGCGAAAGAAATTCTTGTGCTCTTTGCCGTTTTCCAAGAATCTTCCAGGCTTGTTGACATCCATACCGCTCAGGGTAGGCAAAGAGCATAGGTCCAATATTTCTTCAACTAATCCGATCTCTTCTTCTTCCTTAGTGAATGGAACACCCAAGAACTCGGCAAGCCTCTTGAGCTGAGCAGAGGGCTCTGTTTTCAACTCCTCATACCTCAAAAAAAGAACATGTTTAGGATCTTCCAAGCTGCCTTTCCAGTAGCTTAGGACATGATCCCAGAAAGGGCCGTTTGTAGTAGCGCCGATGCAGAATTCTTCGAACATAGACTCGAGAACACTTCTTGTCCTTTCTCTGTTTTGGTAACTGCACCTGAAATGCCAAGCCGAGACAAGCGCGTCCTTCATGTTCCTGTACACGTACACAACCTTGCAAGAAGAGTCTTTACAGGCCTCTTGTAGTGTAAGCAACGGCATGTGCGTCGAGAACAACCTAGGAGATGATGACGAAGATGAGAACTTGGTCAGATCAGGTGTTGGGCCTTGATTATACAAATCAATCTCCAAGACGGGTACTATGCCATGAGGATTATTGGATCCCAGAGGATGATCAGAAGAAGAACGTTGGTTTGATCTTGCTAAGAGGGCTATCGAAAGCGCCTTGATCCAAGTTGTACCACATTTGGGGTACGTAGCAAGGATAATATCGGTGTCTTGAGCCTTGAAACCTCTCTGGAAATTGAGAATGGCTGGGAGAGTGTGGTCGTAGTACCAGCATCCTTGGTACATGCATAGCTTATTCCCTTGGAAGTCTATTACTGAAGGAAGGGACGAGACCAGAGTCTTTGTATCTTCGGTTATGTTCATTACGTCTTCTTTCTCGTCCATTTTTTCTTCTTCTCTGTCTTGGTTACAAATGTATATTCAATTTGCTTAATTATTGTAAAATGGTCCCTTTGAACTTAACTAGAATTAGTTGCTTACAGGTTGTGAAATTTGCTTATAAATTCGATCATCATTACTATTTGCTAGCTAAATCTTAATGTTTATATTATAATATTCTAATAATACGAGGAAAAGCCCCTACAAATTAGTTACACCACATGTAAAAGAGGTTAGAATAATAGCGTATCAGTAACTAACAAAGCTAAAACATTTGGTGTGGTCCCAAGCTCCAAGCCAAGCCTCCAAGGAAGAACCCCTTCAGCTCCAACGCGATTATCGGAGACATCTCTACGAAAATGGAAGTTTTCCATTGTACCCACGAAGAAATGAAAACCTTCATGTTCTTGCCAGCGAAAAGGAAACATTCCCAAAGGATGTGAAGACGCAAACGGAAAAGCACCCCACAACAAAGAAAGCCCTAGGCGGTTGGTTAGGAGTATTATGGTTCGACAAGTCTTGGTTGTGTTGGTTTTGGCCCACACAAGATCTCTATCGTTGTCCAAAAATATTAAGGCATTAATATCATTTGGTAATTAAGAAAAAAGAAAACTTACCTTTCGTGTACAACTCAATAATTATCATGATTTCTGTTTTACACATTAATATGTTGGGTGATTATGAAACAATACTCAATTTTTGTGTGTATTACCCACCGAGTTTCATGATTTTTTTTTTTGTTATTTTTTAGTTACCACTTCAGTCTTTCGAAAAATAATTGAAAAATAACAAAAGTATGATGGAACCTTTATAAATTTAAAGTTTCTTTATTGATATCTTATATAATAAAGTAGAGTAAGGTTATTTCTCCCAACAATTCATGACAAGTTGACACGTGTCCCTTTTTAATGTTATTTAATTTTTTAGTCCTTCTCAATTTACTCCGTTTTTTAAAAAGTATCCATCAATTTATAATATTATATCTTATATAAATATTTTCAATTCAAAGCATCTTAGTTTCATTTCTTTTAATTTAGTATCTGTTATTTGACTATATATAAAATCTCACTCCATCTAATTATTTTACACATATTTCGTGATACCTTAATATAATCTTGTATTGAAATAGTAATAAGAAATTTATTGATTCACACAAAAAATAAAAAATAATTATTTATATAATTATCTATATGTTAAAGTAAGGTTTTTCCTACAACTATCTTTGAGAAACTGCCATGTGGCAAATCTATTTTTAATTTTTTTTTTGTAAGTCCATCTATGTATTTTGTTATTGTTTTACACATTAATTGAAAAACATATGAACAACGCCCTAAAACTTATATTACAATACACATTTTACATAATTTCTACAGCTCGTGAAAGTTTTCGTCAAAATATTACTACGATTTTTTATAGATCATGCAAAAAATTATTAAATAAAAGCTAAAAAGAATAAGACAGTAGTTTAGTATTGATATTTTATATATATTTTAACAATTATCAAAATATTTTTCCCATGCACCTTTCTAAAAAAAAATGCTATCCATGGAAAAAAAACAATATATATTTATATTCAATCATATATCATATTATATCTTGTTACAAATCTATATTATAAATTTTAATTTTATAATCTTATCCACGCAACACGTAAACTTTCAATTTTATAATTTCATCCACGCGCAATGCATGGACTTTTTCTAGTTTTAAATATAAAGTGATCTTTATTTACACATAGTTGGGTTATATTATATTGAGTACTCTAGAACAGCTTCTCCTTTTCAAATCAATGGATAGGATTTCACTTGATTTAGCAAATATATATGTTATAAAACCAAACTTTTATTTCACTTTTAACAAAAAAAAAANCCTTTTAAAAAAAAAAAAAAAAAAAAACAAATTATTTCACTTAAATTTATTAATTTTCTTGTTTATTCCTAATTTAAAATTAGGGGCATTGGCATATAAAGCATTTTGGGTAATCATAATTAGTAGCCATAGCACAAGCCTGTTTTAATTAAGAAACTAACTCATGTAGGACAAATTTACCCTTTAAACATGATTTGGGTTAGTTTGATAATGCTTGGTCCCACTTCCTAATCTTGTCTGTGTAAATTTTTTAGTTAGCCTAAAAGTTGATCGAAGACAAATTAACAATAGACCGAGAGAAATGTTTGAGTTGCAGATGGGCCGGGAGATATAATAGATAGTCAAGAAAACTATATTACTAGCAACATAAGCAAGAACAAAGAGTGTTAACAGTAACACATTAAATACAACATCTCGTGTTATCCAATATCGTGTAGTCAGATATGAGGTCGATAAGAAGTAACGGTTAACCTATACAATCAAACTTCTGGTAGCCCAAATTACTAGACAACAAAACTACATTACTAGCAACATGAGCAACAACAAAGCGTGTTAATATAATTCCTCTAGTATTTCCAATAATAACAACAATGTTGGAATACTAAACCCAAACATATGTATTTACAATATTTTTTTTATATCAAGACTCTAATGAGAGAAAACTAAACCCTTATTATGGATTACTAAACCTAAACATATGTATTTACAGTACTTTTTGTATATCAAGACTCTAATAAGAGAAAACTAAACCCTAAACCTTAAACTCTAATGGCGAATATTAAACCCTAAGAGAGAATACTAAACCCAAAGGGAAATATTAAACCCTAATGTGAGAATACTAAACCCTAAGGAGGGAACCTTAAACCCTAAGGGTGAATACTATACCCTAATGTGGGAACACTAAACCCTAATGGTGAATACTAAACCCTAAATATTGGAATAATAAAGACATAAGTAAAGTTCGTTTCGAAGTCGAAAATACATAACCAACAATAAAGTCGTATATACATAAATAATAGAATACATAGCAGGAATATGTAAACTCCGTAGTTGAACACTACAAGAAATATGGGCATTCTTAGCACCCGTTTAGCGCTATAGAATGGTTTT